>PVHY01009238.1:5893-57601 GCA_004024945.1 Uropsilus gracilis | reverse complement strand
AAGAACAGACTGTTCTTATGCTCTAATTCTGGGGACATGTTTTATTGGCCCCACAGATATATGCTTGGCGAACACTGATTACTCTGTGTGTTAAAAAACAACTGATGCAAAATCTGTAAGATATTTATCCATCACAATCTGCTTTTTTCCTTCACACAGACACAGAAATTAAAAGTAAATCAAAAACGTGGAAGTTTGGTACAGCCTTTTCAAATAGAACATAGGGAAATTGGACATAAAATAATCCAAATAAATTTGGACTTTTAATGCAAAGAAAATTAAATTTCTCTCAGTAACCTTAGCTAGACTACACATGCATTTCTAGAGGTTAACTTTGTTTTTTTTTTTTTTTTTCATAAACTGATTCCGCATTAGTTGGTGAAATGACAGTCTCTGCAGCAAGACTTTATTTACAATAGTGGTTTTACTATAGTAGTCAGTAACATACAATTTTTTTTTAGATAGAGGGATTATCTGACCCTACTCAACAATAACTTTTTTAAGATTACAGATTTTGAGAACTCTCAGAACCTCAGAACAAACACTAAAAACTATTATTTTTATAACCAAAAAGAACCAAAAATTGACTGTAATGCACTAATGAAGGTACTTTAATTTTAAAATTGAATATTGTAGTGATTCTAATAATTTTTCTATATCTTCATTGTATTTTTTAAAAGGGGTAACACTGAACTTAGATTGCATCATATGAAACACTGGTATCATTGGCAATCTCTGTCTCCCTACAGAACTCCTGAAAAATAGTATCAATCTAGATTGTTTTAGTCTCATTTTACCCCTACATGGTAAAGAGCAAATATTTATGTAAAATAATAAAATAGAAATACACATATTAATTTAACTGATAGGAAGAACACCAAAAATACTCCATAAACTGAAATCACTACTGTAAAATGTCTATAGAATCCCCTAGTATTTAACATAGTGGTCTATTGATATTCAATTTATAAAAAAACTAAAGGAAAATACTACTCATAAATTTTGGTTGTGTAATATTTATGAAACATGTTTTAGAAAGTTCAGCATGTAAATGATAAAGTCACCACTCCTAAGTTAACATACCAACCACGGACCCCCGTGCATTTTACATATATTATCTCACTTGTTATATATGATGATAGTTTATTGAAAACAAAAAAATAAAATATTCATAGCATGTTTGAACTTTGGCCTTAAACTATAACTATATTTCTAATTTCCTAATATTTTTAAACATATATTTCAAATTAGCATAATTAAAGCCAATTCTATCAGGACTGAAAAAAATATCATAAGACACTTTTACCTTAATTAATTTAACAAAATAATAAACCAACAAATAACCAAACAGGACAAATTTAGTGATGGCTATTCACTGTCTTGCCATAGGGAATCACAGTGCTAAAAGCAACACGAACGAAAGAAAACATAGTGTCTCAATGCTTCATTCAACTTTTAGATGATAGATGATTTATTTCAAGCACAATTGAACTTTTTTTACTCTCTCTCCTATAACTGACAATTTAAAATGCTTGCCTCATCTCTATGAAAAATCACATCAAATTTCTTCCTTGATTCTCGTAAAGAAATAATCTGTAACCCAAACCACATTCATTTTTAAGGAAAATTAATTTTAAATAGAACTCTATTATTCTGACATCATTGAAATTAAAAAGTCATTCCATAAAATATAGACTTTATGAGTTCATACACATGACTATGTCACACTTTTGTTTTAATTCATACATTTAGGAAAGAGTTGACATGTGATAAATTTAAGGCATTAAATATTTGGAAACTACAAAGTATCTAAGTTTTTCACAACATATTTGAAAAACTGTTTTATAGCAGCTTGTGAACAATATACGTGATGATTTTTCACTCCCCTCCCCCTTCCAAACGAGGAATTTCATCATAATAGTTGAAATAGTAGTCTTAGTATTTTTGTAATTAGCAGAGAACTACAAGATCATGAGATAGAGTTAAGTAGTTTTTGAATAAATGCTGGATTCAATGACTAGATATACTGACAAATATTGGACATAAAAAATTAAAACTGTGGAACTGATTGTGAAGAGAGAACCTGCCTAAATTCAGGAAAGCTATTATAATAAGTAAGATGTCAAAGTGCACCATCTTTGCTAATAAAGGCAGGTTATTTCACTCCCCTAAAAACATTTATTTACCAATGGGGTAAATAAAATACTAAACCATCTGCTATATATCTCTGACTAACTTAATACATTTAGCAAAGTCCCCTCCAGTTCTATCCATTTTATCATACATAATAAGACGTCATCTTTTCTTATAGTTTAATAGTATTTCACTGTGCACATCTTCTTTATGCACTGCTTTGTGGAGTGGTTTTTAGTTTGCTTGTTATAATTTGGATGTTGTAAGTAGTGCTACACTGAATGAAGAAGAAAGATGAGTATCAGATGATTTCATTCATATGCACAAAATAGAAAAAACAAATCAACCACAAAGGAACTGGCAAAACTAAGCCAAAATAAACACCAGAAATAAGTGTGCAGAATGGAAACTGCTAGAGCTGGAGAAGGGTGAAGGCAGGAAGTAGTGGGAGGGGCCACAGAGGTATGGTAGAGGATGAAGGGTGCTTGGATAGTGGGGTTGCTGTGGGAAAAAATATCAGAGGAGGTGTAAATTTATTCCTTTAAATCACATACAATATTATAAACCAGTATTACCTCACTAAAAGGAAAAAAAATAAAAAAGAAATATAATAGGGTCTGCCCTGATCTGAGATTAAAGCTTCTGAATGCTGGGATACTGAAGAGACATTATGTCAGAATCCGAGCCTTAGAAAGTGGACGACAGGGTTCCACAAACAGTGTGCAGACAGATGTGACCCTGATGGTTCAAGCACTTGCTAAAAGTAATGCTCTTCAACCTCAGCATCACCTGAGCTGCATCTTCAGCTCCAAAACAAGATTTGAATCCCGCAGGGGATTCTTTTTATTTTTCCCTAAATTTATTTTTTTTTACATTGTTCAATTTTGTACAATATTTGATTTCTCTCCTCGGGAATAGTCTCCATAGTCTCCCCACTTTGTAGCACCTATGAACTATCATCATAGTCCCTTCAATGCTTCCCTCATATGATAAGCATGTTTGGGAACAGATTTCTCAGGTAAACAACTTTGCTATAAAGGGTTAGAGATTTTTCTTAACTGGTGAATAAATATGCAAAGCATTGGGTTGTCAGGCTTGGTGAAAACAAACTACAGGATGCCCAGTTATATTATATTTGAATTTCAGAGTAACAAGAGTAACATTCTTTTTTTTTTTTTTTTTTTTTTGAGACTAGGTCTCGCTATTTTTGCCCATGGAACATCAGGCTCTTGTTGCTCGGGGTATCACGGACCCAAGCAATCCCCAGCCTCAGCTTTCCAGGTAGCTGGCATCACAGGCGCACACCACCATGCCCAGCTTTTTTTTTGGGAACTAGGTCTCACTACGGGCCCCAGGCGGGACTCCAACCGCGATCCCTAGCCCCGGCCGCTTCATAGGCTGAAGCTTACAGGCACGAGCCACCGTGCCCGGTCTAAGTGTAACATTCTTTAGTATACATCTGAAATAATGTACTAAAAATTATTCCTTGTTACACTGAAATTTTAGCATAACTATACAAAATTTTAGTTTTGGTTTATCAGAAGTGCGAATTTACAGTACATCCTTCATTTTATCTGGCAACCCTACAGGGAAAAAAGTTGTACATTCCATTGTATTTATTTTAAAGTGAAATGGTTACACCTCTGTCCTTTAACTGTATACTGTATTAACAAAATTAAATCAATCAGTGAACAGTATCTACTTTTCTTTTACCATTCTTTCAGCATTCTTGAAATTAATTGCACATCTACTTGTGTATGTTGACATTGTTTAATACTGATACATATACAATTATTGGATTATTTATTCAACTTATTTTCTCAGGATAATATATTTCTATAGAAAAAATGTAATATACATACAGGAAATTGATTTAATTCTTTGGTACCATGAATGCTACCCTTTTCTTTAAAAAAATCTTTCCTATAAGTCAGGTGATTTTATGTGTACTTACATATATGCAACTATGTATATAATCTATTATTTTATGATATATGTGTATGTACGTACATATGGTATGTGCAAATAAAAATATAACATAGAGGAAGCCTATAGTAAGGTTACCCTGTACATCAGGAGTGTTGCAAAAATCACATTTTTTTTTCTCAAATATAGGGCATGAGATTGTGGGAATAGAAATAAGGGAAAACTACCCACTCTCTAAAGAGCATAATACATTGAGGGCACATAGGCAAGGGCCACCTGTCATTTTTTTTTACTATGAGGTTCCTTGCCTGCCACTCTGAAGGATAGCCTTGAGGATAAGTTAAGGGATAATGCAATTTAAGATCAAGTTGTCATGTTATAGCAGAACTCTTGCTCTAAGCTTCAAATCTGCAAATATGTCACCAGACACCTTGATTAAAGAATATACTTCAAAATATTCCTCAGTATCAAAAACAAAGTTTTCAAAACTTTACTATATCACTCATCCTATCTTGTATTCAACCTGACAATTTAAATGAAAATAATACTTCATTCAAACTTCAAGATCTTCACAAGTTCTCTTCAGATTTGCAAAAGAAAAATGTTTTTATCACTGTAGTTGAAGTGGATCTGGTGGCATGACATGAAAACTAAACTGGTTTCTTTGTCTTAGGAGATTCCATAAGGTCCCTAGTTTACTATGCAGTGTATTACATGAGCTTTTATATATGGCAATAAAAGTTCCTAGAAATTTGTTTATTAAGTTATTAGATAAGAGTAATCTATTTCTCAGAGAAGTTAAAATTCAGAGCACATTAAAACAAGCTCTACAACTGTTAATAAAAATGGGCCCAGAAACACAAAGTCACAAACTAAGAGTGCAATGGGAACATTTAAAAGTACCTAAAAAAGAAAAGTTGGGTGGGTGTAGGAAGGAAATAGAAATGTCACAGGCAAAGACTAAATCCATGATCCATATGGTTGAAAATCCTGGGTTGCAAATTCTCAAGGTAAGAGACTCAGTGTTCTGGGTTTTCAGGAACTTTCCAAGCAACCAGTATTACTATATAAAGGCTGAAGAAAACAATACATATAAACTCTTATCATATGATCCAGAGCTATTTATCACACTTTAAAACATTAAAATTGAGATCTGTGGTTCTTAAATTGAGTATTTTTCCCATTACAATATTTATGTTTTTAAAGAGGTACAATTTACTAACAGAAGGGAAAGCAAAAGCACTTAGGCTGTTACATCTTAAATACATGCAGAGTATATCCAAATAAAATACAATGGTGAAAGAGCCTAGAACTGAAGGATTTTTGTGAATCAGCTGGAACCATCAGATATTAGTGGATAAACTTTTGTTTTCATATGCTCACCTCCCAGAAACTTACCACTATTTAAATTGAGTATTTTTAATAGAGTTTAGAGAAGGAATTCCTCTACAATCAATTCCAAGTAATGAAAATGAAGACAGAAAGATGCTCAGGCCATGTGACCCACAAGTGTCATTGAGATTAGACTGTGATGTTCTCAGTATGAAGAAAGGAGTACTTATATGAACAAGATATTTAAAAGGAAAATAAGCAGAAAGAGAACTTCCAGAAATGAAAGAACTAATGAAAACTATGAGCAAAAATGGAAAAAAAAAAAGAGAGAGAGGTTAACAAGCTAGGTGAAATGTCTTAGTGAAAGATAATATTAAAAATACAAATAAAGGTTACCTTAACACCCAACAATTATAGTGATTTTCTCCCTGTGGTTATAATGTTATGTAAATGCTGGTCAAATTGTCATCTTTCATAACTTTTCTAAGGAACTGTTTTATTCAAGAATGGTGTTCTTTTGAAATTTTTGGGAAAGACACAAGATAAAGGTGAAGCATTTTCACCCTTAAGTTTTCAGATATCATTTAACGTTTGTAATGCACTCTCACTCAGGAACATACCGATTTCTTTCTTAAACAAACAAAAAATTACAGACAAATCCTATTACTACATATGCTCTTCCATTCTTTGACTATTCAAATTGTTTCACTGCACTTGCTAGAATTAATTTGCTAAAAAAGCGCTTAAGTCTTCAATACTTCAGACCTGTAAAGTTCTATACAAAAATTTCTGAGGGTTTTTTTGTTGCTGTTGTTGTTCTGAATTTGTTATAACTATTCTTGTTTCTATTTTTAACAAAGCATGTTAATCGATATTTTTAGATTACCATAGATAATTCATTATAAAACACTAGTAATTATGGGTCTATTTTTTAGAGTTCAAAGATAATTGAACTAAATTTGACATTGCTCTTGAACTTTTTGATATTGGTCCCAGGAGGTCTGTTACTTCCAAGTATGGTTGTGTTCACACTATAGTCAAAGGAAGGACTTCTAGTGTCACTTAATATGCTATGACTTTATAGATGCTTTAATATTTTTTAATATTTGAAAATGAATCTGAAATATATTGATTATCACATGGAGTTTCAGGATCATTATGAAAGAACTTTTAAAACAGGATTTGATTTGCAAATATATTTTCATGGAGGGGATGGAGGTTAACCCCTGGGGTCCTGAGCTGGGAAAGGGGAGTTGTAGGTGCCACCTTCTACACCTGGCTCTGATTCAATCCGAGCTGGGTGTAGAGGTCGAGGTCATGTTGAAAGACCTTAGGGAAATCCCCCAACAGGAGACAGGGTAAGTCCTGCACCACCAGGGTTTCAGAATATTGAGGTCTAAGGAGGCTTGGGGCTGGAGGCCTTGGTCTCGATCTTTTCAGTTTTTTGGGGGGGGCAGGGCACTCAGGGGTTCTGAGCTGGGAAACGGCATTAGTAGGCTTTCCCTTCCAAGCCCAGTCTGCAAGCCTAATCAGGCTGGAGGTAGGAGTGGGGATTCTTTCAGACACCTCAGGCCCTTTGAGAAGAGCTTCCGCAAACCCCCTCCACAACCGAGACTGCTGACCAGGGCTGGTCAGCAAGGTGAGTCCTATGTCACTGGGAACTCAGGGTTTTGGGGCATCAATTTCAGGCTTGGTAACTGGCCTCTGCCTTCATGTGGACAGGTGTGGGGGGCTGGTGTGGGCTAGCAGGACTCTGGTTCACTCCAACCTCAATCAGACCTGCAGTAGGAATTAAAAAAAAAAGTCTCTCCATCTGCAGATGTAATGGAGAGGAAGGGGTGTAATAATGACCCAGGATATACTGACCACCCGAGTAGGACAAGCAGCATGTCAAGAACCACTGAGACAAGAATATGAGACCAGTGATTGAGGTGAGCTGTCAGATTTCTACTTGCATTATCTCCAGGGCTAGGGAAACCAAACCCCTGGTCCACAGTCACGTACAACATGAATGAGGCTCCCTCCTTTGACAGTCAATGGGGGAAGAAAGCCACAGAGTTGTGACTGTGGTCCCATGGCAGAACTACTAACACAAGAGAGGATAGGAGCTGGACCAACCACCTGGGGAAGTCTGTCCCCATTAGGGAACACCTCCATCATCAAGGCTGAGAGTTGGACCCCAAAAACAAGGTATCAGACCACTATGGCACACAACCAGCACCTCATGACAGACAGCAGAAAGGATCCTGGTGAAGCACACCATGTATTTGCCCTACAAAAGTTCCCGATGTACTCGACCTGACTATCCACCTCAGTTACTCCTGGAGATCTGAGCATCATCATCTTTTGCTTTCTAGTGTGCAAGTCTACAACTAGGAAAAAAGGTCATAGTTCCAGAAAAATAAAAGACCAGTGAGTCAAACATGGACCAATGACTTGCAGTGCAAGGAGTTGGAGTGACTGGAAGGGGGAAAAGGGAGATGGATAAGAGATATAGTATGGAAAGGTGGGCCATACCTAAGGGGAACAACAAACATACAAACATGACCAATGCTGTATGAAAATTGCAAAATAATAACATTAATCATATATATATATATATATATATATATATATTTTTTTTTTTTTTTTTTCCCCCATTGGTTGTAGCCAGTTTTGAGCAAATGAAAGAAGGCATGGTATTGCAGAAGACAAGAGGTTAGTGAGCTTCTGGGAGTGATTGAAAAAATCAGTTCTTGTTCAAATCACCATTTTCCTGATTGAAGTAAGAGTAGAACCAGTCTTAACTAGTCCACTTTCCTTATATCATAATAGATCAAACTCTCATCGGCTACAAATCTTTGGGCTTCTAATCATTCTCCACCATTGCATTCTCAAGCATTTAATAATGTGGTCATATCAAACCATGCATTATATTCTTCAATGGTTTATCACCACTATAAGTATAAAGATCAACATGGTCATATTATTGTGCCCTAATCTCAAATATATTTCTAGATTCACCTCTTGCCAGTAGGGTCTATATCTCATTCATCACAACTAACTTGATGTTTCTTACTAATTCTCTGTCTTCATGAAACTCTCTTAGGTTCACCTATTTCATCTTTCTCTGAAATTGTTCTTAAATCCTTTAACACACACATATTTATCTCTGTCCTGAAACAATTTATACATATATATATACATATATATATATGTATATATATATATATATATATATATATATATGTCTTCACACACTGGAACACTGGATTGTAACTCTTTTCCTCACTAACAGATATACTCCTTCATATCTGAAGTTCTATCTTCTTTACCCTGCATTCTCCACACCTTGACTAATCCTGGGAACATACCAGTTATACACTATATATTTTGTGAATGAATGAAGAGTGATTAGTTACTACAATTACATTTTAGACTCAAGAAGTGTAGAGAAAAAATAATAAAATAAATAAAAATAAAAATTCAAGAAGTTCTAACAACAATTCTCTTAATTCAAAGTTTCAGCAATCAAGGAAAACAAGATGATATTGCATTTCAAGAATATTACATAAAATTCAAGTACTTACACACACAACCATTCATACATTTAAAAACTTGTGGGAGAGCAGACCGTTTCAGAGAAGTAAGGAATCTAAGAATTGCCCTTCTCTCTCCACATATATTCTTACATTCGTAATTTTGTTAATCATGTATTAAATAGGTGTTTCATTATATAGTTTAAAAATTGAATATATAAATAAATATTTATTCATATAATTAAAAAAAAGAACTGCTTTAAAATAATGTAACTAATTTCAAAAGTGTTCATATTTTATTTCTGTAAAAATTAAGAATTGATTTTCTGCTAAATGTCTCAAATTGTCATACAATAGTCCATTTTAAAAAGGCCATGACAAATTATCTTTCAAAACTATTTCTACTTGGCATCTGGAAATATATACACTTTTCAGATAAGGACAAAAAAGACAGAGCCAAAGAACATTAGTTGCAAATAAGTTAGTGTCTCTTTAAAATCTTTGCATGTGATACTCTTTCTAGGTTTATGAATTCTAAGCTTACATGCTTTTTAAATATACTGTTATATGTAGTATTATAATTGTTCATTTACTTTAGTTTTTAATTAGAAATTTAAAAATACTAGTTTCCCAGAGAATGTGGTTAAGAATCTGAGAATTCAAATAGCACTGATGACAAAGCATGTTATCAGATTGAGACATTTAAATGTCTAAGGATTTATGAAAATTGGTTACTTTTTTCCAATCTGATTTCATAACTCAATGCTGTAAAACATATTTCTTAATCACTGAAATATATATGGATTACATTAACGGAAGAGGAAGTCTGTTTTAAAAAATCTAATGCATTAGAATTTGACTTATATATGTATTTAAAATCATTAAATGCAAGTCATTTCTTATGCTACAAATTTATATGCGATAAATTTTCTTTAAATTGCTGGCTTATGGAATCACTGTTTCCATAAAAAAGTTATCTGATTTGTGGAGAGTTGAGTCTGGCTTATTATTTGAAATGCAAGTATTTATTTAAATTTAATTATTTACTTCTTTGATGATTCTGTGATATTTTACATCTATTATACTCTCAGGTATTTTAATTCTATTTGCATTTATTTAATTTATTCATGAAACAAATATTACCACTGCTATCTTAAAGATCTTTGTTAAATTATCTATGGTAGGGAATTCTGTTATTCATATTGCCAACTAATAGAGATTGTCCATAATTGATTGAATTTAAGATGCCATGAATTATAAATATTCCATTATTCTATGTGTCATTAAGGAAATAATAAAAAGCATATTGTTATTTAAAACATTGACACTATAGAAGGACAAAACCAAATTATGCTAAGAAAATTTATGCTAAGCTGAGTTAGTCAGAAGGATAAATATAAATATTGATTGTTTTTACCTACATATAGAATATAAAGAAACCAAAGTAGACAATACCAAAAGGCATGGCATATGTGCACAATGGAATATTATACATCAATCAAAAGACAGATTTATGTCATTCATGGCAACATGGATGGAGCTAGATGGTATCATGCTAACAAAAACAAGCTAGAAAGAATAAGAAAACTATGGGATGGTCTCACTAATATGGAGGAGAAATGGAGAACAAGCAAGCAAACAAACAATTGGATAAAAAAATAAAGCTAAGGTTCAACAGTTCAAAGCATAGAACATGAAAGAGGAAGAGAGGAAGCTGGGGGGGAAGGGTCCAAAATTTTAAGATGATGGAGTACGGATGATAAGATAGTAGGGGAATCCAGGGTAGAAAACAATGATAAATAAATAAATGAATACATAAATAAATAAGTGAATAAATAAATAAAATCAAAAAAGAAAAAAATCAGACAAACCAAAATTGAGAAACAATCTATAGAAAAGCTGATTGATACTCCTCAAAATTTCAATGCTATAAAAAGCAAGAGTAAAGATTGACAAACTGTCACCAAAAATTAGGCGACACAACATTGTATCTTAATTAGAGTCATGGACTCAGAAAGGAATTTGATGTTAAGTTTGTGAAGAATGGATAAAATTTGGAGCCTAGTTTACAGCTATGAGTAGATAATGAATGGTTTCTTAAAATTGGTAAGTGTGCTGTGACTATGTAAATTAAAACAGGAAACATAAAGAGATATAAAGAAATTCTCTAAATCTGCAAATATTCATTAAGTCTAAATTTAAAAGTACTCTAAAATGCATAGCTTAAAAAGGTGTTGGTAGGGGAAAATCCAAGATGGCGATACAGATGCATAATTGCTTCACTCTCAAAAGAAGTGTCTAAGAATGTTAATCAGCGAAACACCATGCATGGCAAATCCCAAAGCTGTGACAGTAACTAACACAAGCCCTGGTTATCAGACTGGAAGATGCAGAGATACACACCATTCAACAGGAGGTGGATGAAGAGAACTATGTGGAGCCAATAATCTCTTGTGGGAAACAAGACAAACAGTGCTTTTGGTTAGCCACAGACCCTGAAGAGAAGAAAGCAGTAACTGGGTAGAGGCACAGACTCTTGGATAAGCAAACTAGAGTGCTCCATAGAATCAGGACCCCATAAAGGTAAAACAGGACGCTAGACTATACTCCTGCTCCTGTGCCCCTCAAGCCTAGTAATAAAACCATACATTGCACTGATAAAACACAGACTTCCAAGTTTCAGACTGGGAACCCCAGAGAGGAGAGGAGGGATATCAGTGGTGCCACAAATAAGTGTCAAGCTCCCAAATCCCCAAATCCTCAGTACATTCCCCCCAGTGACTGGAACCCGCCAGGTACCCCCCTAATCTCCTGACTCGGTAATGATTAAAAAATAGTCTCTACCTGCAGAAGTTAGGAGACCAATATTTCATATGATGTGAACAATATCCTTGAACGGACTTGCAGTTTTCCCTGAAACATGATTAGTTTTGATGATCTGGTTTCTCAAAAAGACCTTTCAGCGTTTTGTATTTTTTTTTTCCCTGCACAGTTATGCTCAACTCCCATTAGAGTTTAAAACCGATATTTCTTTTAGGATGTTTACAAAGACATTAACTCTCTCAGGTTATGGGCAATATATTATTGCTTCTGAGACAAATAACAACCTAGTTACTAGAAATACTTGTTCTTCTGCGAGTATCTCTAGAGTCTATAATTTATTATTCTCTGAGTTAAAACAACACAAAGATTGAACAAAATGATGTCTATAGCTATAGTTAGAAGTACTTAAGAAATAGAATATAATTCACTTTCTTTTCAGGTACAGTCTACGGAGTAAAATGATAGATTTTTTTTTCAGGATTAAAAATGTCTAAGTTAAATAAGTAACAAGAAAAATATGTTCAAGTGCATTTTCTTTAAAAATCATGACATTTTAAGCAAAATATCTTGCAATGTGCACTCATAAAATCCTACAACGTAGTCCTCCTATCATGTATATCCTAGTCAAATAGTTGTTCAAAATTATCATTAAGATATATTAATCACAAATTCACCCAAAAAATATGTGTTCAGTGCCCAGTATGTGATACGCTTTCTACAAGGAGGTGGTACTATGTTCATTCCATTAGAGCTGCGTTCTTTCCATTAAGAGAGTCTCCTGGACCAAATCCCCCTGACTGGCCACAATAACTTATGGTTTAAAATTTGTGCTAATGGATGAAAAAAAAATTGAGCATTAAAAGTCCTGACAACTTTGACATGTTAAATGGAAATCTTAGAAATATTTAATGGAAAGAAATCATTGCATCAGAAAGCAGCAGGCCTTAAATAATAAGAGGGAAACATAGAAATGTCCTTTATGATTGAAATGGGGTATTAGACTAAGGAAATGCATCAGTTAATCAAATGCATATATGGCACAATTTGCTAGAGGTTAAGGAAGTTGGATTTTTTTTTCTCCTAAATTAAATCTGACAGGATCAGTCAAAGCAGTCCAATAGGCTGTATGGACCCAAGACATACAGAGGAGAGTTTTTCCCAGTGCAACAGATAAAAGTAATTTAGGGCAAAAACATAGTTCCAATCTATCTCCTATGAAGTTCCAAGTTCAACCAGCAGTTGAGTTGTGTTTTACTGGGTTGTGATTTCATACAGCTTTCAGTTCTTACAAAGGAAAAGAATTTAGATAGTGACTAATAACAAGACAGGTGATTTGCTTTTAATAGATCCTATTTTCTTAGACAAAGATGAGCATGACTATCGAGTCTTTGCTATAAATTAAATCACACTTAAAACCAAGAATAAACTGTTTCAAAGTAAAATGCTTCCATTTTCAAGAGAGCCAATTAATTACCAAAATTCTACTAACAAATATATTCAAGGGAATAGAAGTGTACAAATTAAGTTCCTATAAACCTACCTGTCGCCCAGGAATCTGTAATTAACAGGTATAAAAGTCAAAGTTAAGAAATATAAACCTACATTTATTGGCCCAGAATACTTCTAATACATGAGATATTCAGTTCAATTCTACTTGTTTCTTCATCTTTTTCATACTCTCTTCCCTGCCATAGAGTATCAGTGTCATCACTATCATTGTCATGGTGGTCAGGAGTCTGCTCTTGAGAGCACTCTAAGCTTCCCCTCAGAATCCTCTCATTGAAACAATGTCTCAAACAACAAACCACATACAGCTTTGACAGGACCCAACTGTTATACACTTGCCAGTAAATATTGCTGGCCATAATGAGCTTTAGGATCCCCATCTATATTTAAAACCTATGCCCATCACCCTGAGTTAAAAATAGATGCCTAAATTTAACATTAAATTCCAAAAATGTCCTCAGGTGCCAGAATCTCTTCTATATACTTCCACTTCTAAACAATTTCCATTTGTTGAGTTAATTATTCTTATAATATTTGTGAAGAAAGATGTGCATGAAATACAATGACACCAGTTTGAATGTAGTAAATATATCAATGTACTAGATACTTAAATGCAAATGATAAAAGAAGAACAATAAATTAATTCGTCTGGTCTGAGTTTGGAAATAAAAATAAGTTGGCATTTGATAAAAGAAGAACAATAAATTAATTCGTCTGGTCTGAGTTTGGAAATAAAAATAAGTTGGCATTTAAACAAAGCATTAAAGAAAAGATCAGCAAACAACACAGAAAACTATACAACACAAACATAAACACAGAGAATATTTGAAGTGCCTAGGATAGGATCTTTCAAGAGGTATGATGAAAAATAAGAAAGAAAATAAATTAAGGTATAATTCTCAGATCTTAAAATGACAAACACAAAATTAAGTATTTAGTATGTTGGGAATGAGATACATTTAAATTTTATAGCAAACCACTATTTGGAAAATACAATTGCTAGGATCTAATGAATGAAGAAGAGAAAGTGATGCCCTTTATTCTTATTGTATAGCTTGTTACTTATAATAAATTTATAAGTAAGAAGATAGGTTTTTAATCTAACTATACTGAGTTCTATGGGACAAAGAGATGAAAAAGCCTATCCAAGAGAAAGAAAACTCCCTCAGGAGAGTAGGCATGGCTAGATTTGTATATTAGGGAACCACAGACAGACACAAAGCTAATAGTAAAGACTTGGGAGAGGATGAAATTACTCAAGGGGAAAAGGTTGAGCCAATAAAAAAAGCAATGTAAGAAATTTGGCAACTCATATACTGAATCAGGGAATAGAAAAGAGTCAAAGGAGAAAACTGACAGAAGAAAATACAGAAGGAACAAAGCAAGAATACTAAAGTTTCAATATCCTAGAAGGCAAAAACAGTGAAAATATCTTGAAGCAGCTGGGAAAACATACTAGAAGGATTAAAAATATGAATTTGGTTGACTTTGACAAAGGATTGAGTCAAAATGAAGTATGAAAGCGAAAACTGTATTGCCCAAGGAATGGCATGAAGAAGAGGGTAGTACAAAGGATGCTATAAAACACACACTACAGGCTAGGAAATCAGGGAAGGCAAGAGAAAAGGGGTTGGGAGACAGGTGAGGAGGGGAAGGCATGGGAAGGAAGGGGAGGGGAGACAAAAACAGCACACTAAATGAATTTATTCTTTTCTGTATCAGGAGGATGTTATCTATGATATACACAACAGCACATCACCTTAGTCAGTATAACATATGTTTTTTTTTTAGAAAGTGCTGATAACAGATAAAGCCTTTAATCATGGTGACTGGTGATGCTCCAAACTGAATACTGTCAAATGAAGACCTTGTTTTCCTAAAGCACTTATTTGGGAGTCTCCTGGGAACACCAAAAAATTGTGGGTGTTTTGTTTTTGATTCATTAAACACTTAAGTACACATGTACATTGCTCCATAATAATCAAACTAAAAACTGAAAATCATATATGTGAGCTCGAAGTTTCTTTATAATTTTGTACTTAAAAAAACTTAAAATCTACTTAAACTTTCCAAATCTCTATTATAAGTATTCGCAGATACCTATTAATCTTGGTGTTCTGACTGCTGAAAGGTTAAGGATTTCAGTTGCAAAAGATAACAATGGAAGCAATCCTAACTTTTTTATACATATCTGTGATTTCTATTCTAAAGAATTTTCTAATTAGCACTCAATTAATGCTCAGAGGGAAAAAAACAGAATCTAACTGCAGAACAAAGGAGTTCACTGAAACAGATACACATATATTTTCATGTTTACATATAGAAGACTTGCAAAGAGATCTTTAAAATGACTAAGGGATGTTTCTTTTGAGAGTGAGAGTGGTCAGATGCTATGAGATCCATAAGTCTCTATGGGGACCTGGCCTTTTATCTCTACCCAGTTGAACTGGTTTATCTCTTCTCTCTAGTTTGGAATAAGTCACAGTAAATGTGTGAACACACATACTTTCTGCTAAGCAGCTCAAATTTTTTTTCTTCAATAAGGGGCCCTCGGAACTAAGGAAACCCATCTCAGCTTTGCAAAATATGACCAAATTTCATGATTTGTTTCTGTGCAACAATCTTAGGAAATTCAGCCTTTAAATTAAGAGTACACATTTCTCTTCCAAGAAATAAAGAATGTGTTTGCATGAGGAATAAACTACCTTCCAAGAGCACCTGGACAGAACTAGACAGAACTATACAGCTTAGACAGGAAATTTAACATCTCTAGGATTTTATTTCTCCATCATTTTTTATTTCTCAGAGGATTAAGTGAAGAATGAATTAGAGCATATGTTTGGCACAGAGTAGGGGCTTGTCCAGAGTTTGAATAGTAGTGAGGGAAACTTCATAAGGTCAGTAACTAATTGTGGAGGCAGAAATTATTAAAATAGTCCTTACACCAACTATGGAAAGGAAATCCTTAGGCTTCAATCAGAGGAGAAGATTGGAGACTGAGGGTCATGACAGAGAACCACCAGGCCTTAGGAATTAACGCAGTGGGAATTTAGAACTAACCTCACAATAGATAAAATTTTACAAAGGAATGAACATCCCTCAAGGGACACTTATAAATGGACACTATATAAATGCATTCCTGGAGGAAAAATGCAGTTCTTGTCCCAAGACTGACTACTTATATCTACGCAGGTGCCTTTTTTTCTCATTTTTCTAATTAACCTGCTTTCTGAATACATTTGCCTACTTGTGTCTATGCAAATATCTTTTCCATAGTAAACCATCATGTCTGCTGAAATGGGAACTCTGGTAAAACTTTTCTCCAAAGTAACCCAAGGCTTTCTTCTCCTAACCCCAACATCACATCTGAACATCAATATACTCAATCAACCACAGTTATGAGGTTATCAGTTAGTAGTTATGACTTTTCAAGAAGTTATAAATTTGGAACAAGTATATATGAACAAACCATAAAGCTCATGGGGTTTTATTTCATTTCCCTACATCCTCACTACAATTTCCCTTCCCTCATAATCCCAGTCCCTGCCATGAAGACAGACACTCATGTACATACATACACACCCCACACACTTTTCAGGCCTGGAATCATAACCATATAAGAGAAAAAAAAATCAAACCATATAAGAGAAAAAAGGAAACTTGTTTTTGTAGTTCCAATTAGAGAAGAGGAAAGTTATAGCCCCAAATGGCATTACTATAAAAATCAGCACCCTGAGTGACTGATGAATCTGAGTAAAAGCTCCCCTATTCCTATCCACAGCTGGCATATAAGCAAGCTGATATGCTACACAATTCCTTCCAAATGGACAACTGCAAGCTATTTCATTCTAAAACACATTCTTAAAAACAATCAAATTATGAATTAATCCCCGAAGACTGAAAGATTGCAGTACAGAAACTTGCTATTAGAATTATAAATAGGAAATTGAAGAAAAGATGCCAGGAGCTATGTTACATGATTAGCTATAACTAGAGGGAGGAGAACAAGTATACATATCCCTGAAGGTAATTCAGGAACAAAGAGCAAGAGAGGAGGAGGAAATGCAAACTGTGAGACATAGAACAATCTATTCTTTTTGAAAGAATCAAATCAACTTAACAATGTAAAGCACCTATTACTAACTAGTAAGCTGAGAAGTTTATACATACTGAAAGTGAATTCTGAAATAAATAATGAGAAGTCATGTGTCACCCCCCTCTTCCCAGCGTATCACCCTCCTGCTTCTTCCTTTCCTTACTCATCCTCAAACTCTTTAGCCAGTCAGCAGTAGTGGGATAGGGCATAGAGTTCTTTAATGCTAATTTCCAAGAATTTATGCTAAATTCTCAGAGTTACCTAGTTTGTATTTCAAGTGTTAAGCTATTCTTATGGAAATGAGTATAAAATAAATGAAAAATTGTTTTAAAATAGGCTGTGGCAAGGCACATGACAAGATAAGTTTTGTCCCCAAAGAACAAAGAAAACACCTGTGATCCTAGGACCCACTTTCTGGTAAGTTAAATATTCAATCCAAATTCTGCTGTTGACGGATCAATTATACTCACATTCTATTATCCTTAAAAACATCCTTGAGCAGAAGGGTTGTGTCTGTGGCTATCAGGACCACAGGAAGGTTTTTGTTTGTTTAGCTTTATTTGTGAGAAACAGAAAACTAAATTTAGCAAAGAAACCATTTTTATTTCATCTTTTAAAAGAGCTACTTTTAAATGGATAGTTATTGGATGAATTTGAATTTTTGCATCATATAATTTGTGAATAAGATAAAGTCTTGCAAACAGATAAAGTCTTTCTTGCCCTCCGGGCATGTAGAGACTGATAAAGGATATAAGGGACTGCAGAACTGGCCTGGAGAAGGCAGTCATCCCAGGGTTTGGTAACCCTGAAGGACTGTCACCCTAGAAGTTCAGCCATTCCAGTGTTCTGGTGGCCTGAGAATTGTCCAAGTTGAATACTGTTGGAAACTGAATCTGGATCTCCCAGATTCATGCTGGAAATGGAAACTGAACCTCCCAGAGATGGAAGAGATACACACTACTGAAAACCCAATTATGGGCCTCCCAGACACAGGGGAGATGAAAGCCATTGAAGATGCCATCTTGGTTTTTTTGTTCAGGACACTTGCTTCAAGTATTCATTGCTGTGAAGATACCATTTTGAAGGGCAACCTTTTGATTGGAATATTTGTTTCGGATATGGGGTGGCAGAGAGACAACTTCTTGGACAACTTCTATTTAGGACTTTAGAATTCTGGACAATAACTGAGAGATAGCAACTGGCCACTTGTGGCCTCAGTGACTCTGTTTTTCTTTGTCTGTTACATAAATCTCAACATTGTTGTCCCATGAACCTGAGTTACCTTGCAATTGTGCCCACAGTTGTTGAAAGAACTGTTACAGAAAGTGGCTCGGCCAGACTGAGGAAATAAACAAGCAGCACCAGCAAACATGAAGGAACAGGTGAATTATTTTTTTTTTTCACCAGCATAGAACTCCCCAAGATCTGAGCCCTAAACACAGGCAGAGCAAACCTTTTCATATCTTATCATGTCCATGGATGGGACAAGTGGTTGGGGTTGATGGTGAAAACCTTGAGCAGATCTGCAATGCATCAAGGGAGTGCAAGGGGAAGAGAAACCTTACCTGAAGTGCAGAACCCAAGGGAATGAGGCAGAGAGGAGGGGGAGCCCTTGAGTGGACTTTCCACACAGAAAGAGAGGAAAGGGAAAGGGAAAGGGAAAGCCTGTCCAGGATCCTCCAGGCAGCAGGCTGTTTAGTTAGGGATTCTCCAAACAGCAAGATGTCTGGTTTAGGGACCCTCTGGTAGAAGGTCCTGTATATCAACAGTGGCCATTTTATGTCTATCTTGGCACAGAATTCAGATTGTAACCAGAAAAATATTGGGCACTTTCCTGGGTCAGAGTTTCAGTGCCTCGTACTACCTGGTATCAATCTAATTATCAACATCATTTGTAACACCCCAAAATACATTGCTTTGATCACTGTGCACTCTTTCAGCCATCAATTTACACCTTATCTTACTCACTGCAAAGATTTCAGGCCCTATATCCCCCCACGCTGGAAAGCAGGCACCAGGAAATAGCTGCCATTCAAAAAAGGAAAGATTCCTATTGTAAAATAGAGTACACTCTAGCTATAAAGCAGATACTTTATAAAGTAAATGAGTACAGTATGCACACAGATGTAAAATTACAAATTATGATAATGTGCTATCAAGGAAAAGGACAGAATATCTTAAGAAAGACTAACAGTGCTGATTGGTGCATTTAGGATAAAGGGTACTTAGAAAAAAATCTGGAAAGGGTACTCAAAGGCAGAGAGAAAGCATTTCAGACAGAAAAAGATAAAATTCAGTAAAGTGGTGGAAGAAGGGCAAAGAGAATTATTTGACCAAAAGAGTGCTAGCATTTGAAATCTGAATCCAGGGATACTAGAAACTAGCAACATAAACAAATAAGGAGGCTGAGAATAAGATATCTTCTTGTAATGGAGGAATCTCTTTTAAAAAGGGGTAGTTCCAGGTTCCCTCTCTACCTAATGAGAGTTGGAGCTGAGGAGTAGGTGAAGATGCAGAAGACTTGTAGAGACATGGGGAAGAGAGACACAAGCAACAAGCTGGTCTCCGAAGGAGGATGCACTTGTTTCTCAGCTTTGGAGTTGCAACAGAGACTTGGGAAACATGAAGAGACATGTGGAATTGAGACATACAGAAAAACTTGAAAAAGACTTCATGAGAGACACGTATGAAGACTGACAATGACATCCTTTATCTTGACTTGTACTTTAATTTCGCTCCTTTCAAGGCAGATTTACCTTGTTCATTTTGCCCCTTTCCTATGGTTCCCCATCAGCACGTACCTGAGTCTCATGGCAAGCTTTTGTGCCTCAGCAGCTGCACTTTGGGTCAACCCTCCTTTGCTGAGATTTACCCAAGAGAGAAGGGGTAGTTGGGTGTTTCATTGGGAAACTATATCTTCTTTCTCTTTTCCTCTCTATGCACAATATATTAAAGATCTTTCACATTAAGAGTGATGCAACAACAAAATAAATGTTTTTCTCTGTATCACTAGATAAGTTCTCTTTCAGTCTAACCCTATTTTTTTTTTTTATATATTCCAAGGGTAGAGTCTTACTATCATCAGGAGTTAAAATCAGAAGCTCTTACCACCAGACAATGCAAAAGCAAACTGGCATCAACCAGGATACAAGAACAGACAAGCTGTCCCTTGCCCACTCTCCTCCTCAGATCCCCTATAAGTCTAGACAAAACCACCGAATTCCATCAAAGTGGACAATGATCTTTCAGACAACAGTATGCTGAAATTACTTTCCTTCTTCTCAAATTGTTTCCCTTTGTTGTCAAAGGAATCAAGACTGGCTAACATTCCAGTATCATGAATATGCTTTGTCTTTATGAAAAGGATGACAATCTCTCTATAGCATATAATTCTGGGGTTCCCAGTGTACCCCTCATTTCCCTGTTAACATTACCACTCTAAAAATCTTATGTTTTCATGGTTAAACTCACCTCTAAGATTGGCAAACTGATGTTTACCAGAGATTAAAATATTTTATTTTAGTATTTATTCTTTACAAATTACATTTAATATTTTATTAACAAAGATCTAATAGTGAAAATTAGAATTTAAAAGTTATATATAAAGGAATAGTACTGCCTCATTTTAAATAAATTAATTTTATTTATTAATCATTAAGATGGTGTTGTTACTAATGCACATGTCTCATTCACAAAGTTCTATTAGAGAGAAATCATGCTATTGTAACTATGTGTGAAATATAAATGTGACTAGAAAAGCCAACATAGATAGGAATTTTAATTCCCTGGAATTTATCACTGTCAAGAAAATCCATTCTCAAGAATTATAGTCTCCCAGTTTATTCATCTTTCCTTAGCATGTTAAAAAGATTATAATCTCTAAAGAAATAAATTAAGTCAACTAACCTCATCAGTATCTGCAGCACTTTTCTTTTGTTGAAAGTTGAAACTCTATTAATAGAATTATAGAATTCTGTGAACCCTTGAGAAACTATCTTTAAAATAAACCAACTTCAGTTTTTTTTTAGAGAGGAAGCTGTGTTTCATAAAGAAAGGGTGACTGACTAGTCTATTATCACATTCCATGTCAGAAATGAATCAAGGGTTGTTTTGCTAAACTTAATTCCCCATTACTTTTTTCCTTCATATCAACTCCCTTCTGCATACAATATCAACTTTAAATAATTCTCTCCTCTACAAATGATTATGTTTCAGGACATTATTAATAATCACTGTATTTTAAATTACCTCTAGACTCTTCTCTGGCATTCTTTGACCTTAGAATATAATCTGTACTTTTGGTGAAAGGTAAGGTATTTTCAAAAACTGAGATGAACATGTGGTGCTTGTAAGTTAATTGAACACACTAATATAGTTAAGTACACAAATAGAAAGTTTATAAAGTAAAGAAAAGCAGCTAGCTCTTTTGTGAATATTTGTTTACTGCCCATCTAGAAAAGGATAGTATTTTAAAAATTAAAATATTAATTTAGTCTCTCATATGAAAGATACTAATTAAAAAATAGGTATTTATCATGCCATAAACGAATCATTATCAATGACAACATTTCCTCATAAAATTCTTACTTTTAAATGAATGTGTGGGGATATTATCTGGAGCTGTTACATACACATATGTTTTCTTATCAGCCCTCTGATCGTCTAACTTTTTAATTTTAAGGTCTTGGGTCTGAAGGAATAGGAAGAACTTTTGTTTGTACAAAAGACCTGAAAGATTTGAATGTACACAGAGGGGTAGAAAATAGAATTCCCTACTACACACAACTCCTGTTATGCAGATAAGGATTTTCTGCACTGAACAAACTCTTAGAGGAGTTTATAAAAATAGGGAACAGGAAAGACTGAGTTGTACTTCTCAGATACTTAGAAAAATGCAGTACTTATATTGATAAAACTTTAAGAGCACTTAAGTGGCTAGCATGGCAAAGAGGCAGTCACATTAAATCTGGGGCTACTAAAGGGGGTGCATTTGAAGACTACATGAATGATTAGTAGATAGTTTTGGGATCACTAAGAACAGGACCTCTCCACAAACTCATGTAATCCCCACCACACCACCCCTACCCTGCCTCCTTTCTTCAATACACACATACACACACACACACACACACACACACACACACACACACACACGGAAAAAGAAAAAAAAAAAAACCTTGGTAAAAGAAAATGTCTGAAATCAACGCTAGTTCCTTTTTTTGCCACACCAAGCAATGGAAACAGATGTCAGGTAGAAATTAAAGTCCATACACCAACAACAGACATACTGTTATTTGGTTTTTGTGAAGTTGAGGTTGTATTTTTCTACATAAAGGACTGTGCCAAATGCTAATAGTACAGATTAATATAAGAAACATCTTATGCACTTAAAATGGTGTTGCATTTAGAAGCCCAATTTGCTTATAAAAGCAAATCTGTGTACAGTAACAAAACCAAGAAACTATAAGTTAGCAACTTCCTCATGTGCCTGCTTTCAGGAAGAATATATGAACTTAATGCTCAAGTCTTCAAAACTATTGTGCTATAAATGTTTTCAAATCATGTGTCTTCATTCACATTATTGGCCCCTTGAGCCTACTAAACATGTCAAATATTCAAGTTGTCTTATAGCTACACTGACTCTTTTATATCTGCCAGATGGAGTAACTGTACACTAATGAATATTGAGCAATGCTGCAGTGAGAGGACTAGAAAATTTTCTTCTCTATCTAGAGAAGTTAGATCAAGTAAGCCATTCAAAAAATGCTAGTCTTAATGTGATGTAGTTGATTCTAAATTGAAAAATATTACAATGATGTGCATAATTGGGCAAATTCACAGAGGATCTTGACATTTCACTAAATTATTGAATGTGAGCTATATCAACAAACATTAATGTAGAAATTATACTTATATTGAACTAAACAAACAGATGTGGGGAATAAATTATCTACTGTTTTTTTCTTCCAGAGTCCAGGACAAAAAAAAAATCAGCAAAGAATTAGAATGATGTCATGAGTGAAATCTATTTATTTCAAATCACACTCACTAAAGATGCTGAGCTGTGAGCATGATCATTTTCTTAGGAAATCAGCTCACTTTGCATTCCTTTCAATTCTCTGCTTACCTAAGCTACAGAAGATCTAAATTCATCATACAAGATAACAAATGCTATTATTACTTTAAAAAGACAAAGTATTAAATGTAAAAAGGAACTTATGTTCCCATGAAATGATCACTCAGGATATGAAACAGTAAAAAGGGGGATATAGCTCAAGGTTACAGAAAACTATAAGAGCAAAATCAGATGATTAACTGGTATAGTTAGATATAGATAAATTGGATAAATTGGATTGGATAGATTTGATAGATAGATAGATAGATAGATAGATAGATAGATAGATAGATAGATAGATAGATAGATAAATGATAGATAGATAGATAGATAGATAGATAGATAGATAGATACATACATACATACATACATACATACATACATAGATAGATAGATACATAGATAGATACATAGATAGATACATAGATAGATACATAGATAGATACATAGATACATAGATACATAGAAAGATAGGATAGAAAGACAATAAATAGTAGTTAGCTGGATGGATAGATAGATGATAGATGATAGATAGATAGATAGATAGATAGATAGATAGATAGATAGATAGATAGATAGATAGATAGATAGATAGATAGATAGATAGATAGATAGAATCGGCACTGTGCAAAAGAGGGTCAATCCCCAGCAAAAGAAAAATAAGTTTCAAGAGTAATCATAAAAACAGGATGGACATATAATTATATTATCACTTTGCCCAGATTTTTTTTTCATCATTTATGTATATAGCAAAAAAATTTCCCATCTAAGTTCAGGGAACACCCAACTGGTGATTAATTCATAACCAGTACTTAGGGTGACTTAGAAGTATATACACACATAGTTTGTAAATGCATTTTTTTAACACTCTGTGTATATGTAAAATATACACAGTATATGTATATTTGATTATAGGTGCACTTGTGTCTAAAAAAATCAACCCAGTACTTTTTATATGACTGTATATTTGTATTGTCAATCTTTTCCTCTCTCTGCATGTCTATCTGTTGCACCTTCCACATTTCAGAGTCAATGATAGTAACACCCGTTGGGTAAAATTGTCCCAACGGCACACTCAAAGATTGCTGAAAAAGTCTACAGATAGTATTCTATATATCAAATACTCAGTTTGGGATCAAAAACATACAGCAAGCAATCCCACGCAGGGGGACTGGTGAAAAACTGTTTAATTTAGAAGTAACCATGAGGCATCACAACTGTTAGAAATCAATAAAATATGGCTTTCACTCTTAACACTATTATAAATGCCTGAAGACAGAGGCAATTTATATATCTCTGTTTTCTCCTATGTATACATTTTATGTTTAGCACAGTTAAAAAAGCATAGTAACCCACCAGTAAATAGCAGTGGAATTGAATCAAGTTCAACAGAATAAGATATATTTTATTCCCAAAGATGTTAAGAAAAATAGAATTAAATTGGATAGTTTTGTATAAGGAATTGCTGGGAAAAAACAGATAGTGTCAATGCTGTGTATTGTTAACAACTTAGCGGTAAGTCAGAATAATTATATTAATGCTTCTATATCTGAGGCTTGATAATTCCATTATCAGGAGAACATGAAAAAATAAATTCATAAAATATGGGAACTCTCTTTCATAGCAAGTCATTTTTTTGTTGAGAAAGAGACAAACACAGAAGTGATGTTCTTTTAAGATATTTTGCAAATCTTTAGAAATAGATGTTTTTTATTCTTAATCTACAGAAAGAAAGCATTTTTATTAATAACCTATTGATTCAAGCCACAAAAACTATGTTTATGAAAATGTGTTTTTGTCTTCATAAGAAAATAGAAATTTATTTACAATGGATAATAAATTTATTATTGCATGGAGTTCAATTCTTTCCTAAGGTAACAATTTTTTCTGAGAGAAATGATAGTTACTTAAAGTCACTACCCACAGCTCTTTAATTTTAGAACATTAAATAAAATAATGAAAACTGAGTATGGAAACTTAAAGAACAAATCAAATGAGGTAATTGAAAAATAAAAACAAAATATAATTTATCTCACACAGTTTAGATTTTTTTTCTTCATTTAGCAACTTGTGCACCTACATTAAAAACAAAACATACCCAATTTTGAAAACCTAGTTCCACGATTGTTAAGCTTTCCACTAAGATCTCTTTTAATGATGTGTTGCCTTAGAATTCATCTTAGTGAATTCCTGAAAAGGAAATAAATGGAACTACTCCAAAAGCATTGTAAGTGCTGCATTTGTTTCCAGAGACAAAGGGCTTGCTCTTTACTATTGATTTAGTATGCTAGCAGGTAAGAGTCCTTAAAACGGGTATTCTTTCTAGTTGACTGTGCTTTATGCTGACTTGCAGACAGATATATACTGAGTTGTTAGGAGAATTACTACTCATAAAATGTAAGATTCCCTTAAATAAGCTCTTATTCATTCTGCAGAATAATTCTAGAGCAGAGGGAAAAATAAAAATCTATGAATCTCAGTTATAGAAATACCTACCTTCACTTTTCTACTTAATATAAAAGTAAAGTTAAACATTTTGCAATATTTTGAAATGGCATATATACAATTAACTCCTGCCTCTGTTATACATATTTTAAGAAAAATACATTTCCTTATGATTATTACTCACTGAACAATCTTACAAAAACCTTCCACTGACCATTTCCCAAACCAAATGACTAAATTCAGAGACACTTATAGATAGAGACCAACAGAGTTAGTTTCCATTTACTATGAAACTAGAAGAAAAAATTATTATTCAAATATCACCTTGAGTCACATTTATCTTAGTAGTTACCTTTTTGCTGTTAACATATGATTTTGAAGTTTGTGATGAAATTTTGAAGAATTGTAATCTCATTTAGATTACATCTATTCCCAAAGAACTATTTATGGCACAATATTATATATATATATATATTTATTTATAAAGATAAATACATATATATAATCCTGTGCCATATATAATATATATTATATATAATGTATATATCTGCATGGAGATAGAAATGAGATTGTAACCATACTTATATATCAAATAATAAAGGTTAAATATGATTAACTTTGTCATAAAGTTATTTCTGTAATAGAGAATAGCTTCTCAGCTTTCTCGTTAATATTTTGAACAATGATTTGCTTATCTTTTATTTGGGATTGTTATTTTCCCATTTGGCTTCACTTTTTCTCACCAAGTATCAAAAAAGATTCATAGCAGTCATATACTATTCAATTTTCTCTATGCAAATAAAAGGTCCATGTTTATCTCCATGCAAATAAAAAGGTGCTAAAATCATTGCCAGACTAGAAGATGGTATTAATCTTCTTGTTACCACAGACACAAATGAAACAGCTCATATTATTTTTCAAGAATTCTGCTTAGCTCCCGATTTTACTTTTAGGAAAGGTAAATTCAACAGACAGAATACAGATATCTTAGATGCTTCTTGGTAATGATTTGCAGGTCACATTTGCAATGTTCTGTCAGGGCTATTCATAAAGCATGTTCCTCAAGCAAATTCACTTCAGACATTAAACCAAATGAAGCAGTTGCAGATTACTTTGTTTGAGGAAAGAAAGTATCTGATATTAGATTAGACTTTCTTATTCTCTTGCCACTCAAAGTCATTGTCCAGGTTGAAATAAAGGCAGATATATGTTAAAGAGGTCCCGATATTTTACTTCAGGAAAAAAACAGGGTGCATCTATGGCATCAGCCCTGCAGAGCCACAGACCCCATGACTACACCCGAGGACAGTGAGCAACTAAGAGATTGAGCAGGAGTCCTGGGAAGAAAGACACCTTCAAAGCTGAGGATGTTGGCACTAACGATGCTTTGCCTCTCTCTGGGAAACTAAATAAAAAAAAAAAACAAAAAAAAAAAACAATTAAGTTGTAGATTTCTAAAGAAGCATGTATAGATTGGCAAAAAATCCTGTCCATCCTTTGACTTCCTAAGTGAGGATGTGTACTTGCATGTCAAAGGTCAAGTGTCAAAGAGGTGTCACAAGAACCTTCCAGAACCTAAGTTCAGAACAGTCTGATCCAAAAACTGAATCATCTGCAGAGTAAATACATGTCTCACTGATGTGTTTTAGAAAGATGAGAACAAAGACAAGACAGGACAGGCAGAAAAGTGAAATAGTGTGGCCTTTGTCAGACCTCGGCTTCTCTTTCACATCTCTTTCTCAAGCAGCAAATATCACCAGCTTTAAATAGTTACTAAGCTTAATGAATTTCCTCTCCAAAATCATGTGTATTCCAAAAGAAAACAAAACCTCTGAATAAGTGAATTCGTCATCTTCTGAAAATACTCTTCTTCCTAGATTGCCTAACTAAGGGAGTGAAAATGAAATCTACACAAGCGCCTATGCCAGCAACCCAAGTCAGCAAGTCAGCAAGTCAGAGAGCACCTTTTTCCTCTCTCATATTCCTTGGTTCTCAAGCCTGGACATATTTTTCTCATAAATAATTCTGAAATCCACACTTCCATATACTTACTAACCTGTGCAAGTTCAGATATTTATCTTTTGCTAAAAGAAAACAGTCTCCTCAATTTCAGTTGCCTCCATTTTAATCAATTATCTTCTCAGACACCAAAGGAAGGACTTTAGCAAATAAATCAGACCCCAGCACTTTACTACTAAGACTCCTTCAGCTTCTATAGAGAATGCTTCCTTTATGCTCACTCAGCAGGCTCTGTTGACTATCTCCTCAACCCAAATTGCTATTTGGCATTCTCTGGTTTGTATCAGAATGGAAAATTTCCTTCATCTGTAAAGACTAGAGAAAAATACATGTTTGACTATAGTTGCTCAGGTTTAGAACTTAACATGACTGCTCATCAACTGGGATAGGGGTAAGTTTTCTTCAATCATGTTTGCTATCAAGACAGAACCATACCATGCTGAAAGCAAAAAACTCCTCTTATGCATCACACTTCTCTAGGACAAGGCACTAGGAAATAGCTGCCCTCTTTCCATCCCACCAAAGTGCTACAGTAAGGATTTTGCTGCTCATTTTATCTAACATGTCTTAACTGTATTTCAGACTTTAACAATAGATAATTTCCTTTTTACTTACAAGCATCACCTCTATTGTGTATAACATGCACTTTTCAGATCATTTTTTACGTACATATACACCCAATAGGGTAAGTGTATCATGAACATTATGTTTCTGATGCCAAGTGTAGTGCACGCATCCCAAAGCTGACCAGGTTCTATACTGGTTCTAGAAGTTACACAGACATACAAGGCAGGGCAAGACTGGGAGAGGACCAGAGAAGGGGTGGTACTGGGGGGCAGGGGAGACCTCCAGGAATCTCCATGCTCTTTTACTGGCCTCTTTCTTGCATTCTCTATCTGTGCTTTCTCTTGGGTCTTTCTTTTTTGGTATCTTCTCTCATTTCCTTCCTATAGGGTGACACTGCCCTTTATCCTTTCCTCCCAGGCCCAGGTGAGTCCACTCAAACATGTATGCCTACTTGGCTCAGGAACACACACAATCATGAGGAGGGCACAATAGCACAGTGCTGGTCACAGAGGCTAATGGCAAAAGGGCAAAAGTCCTGAAAAATGCATTTACCCTTCAGTCAGCCAGATATTAACCCTAGAGAAATCAACCAAAAATAAAATTCATTAATAATGCTACATGATAGAAAACTTCCAATCTAGAGACTACATATTTATGCAGGCTTTAAGTCATCAAAAATTTTTAATAAGTATTTGCTAGTTCTTTGTTGCCATCATGCCTTCACCATCTCTTTTGCTTCTTATCACAGTCAACTCCTTACTGCATGACTTTTGCAATGTTTGCACATTTATAATACAATGGTTTTTATTCTACTAGACTAATTAAAATGAAATCTCTCTGGTCTTTTCTCTTTTTTCAGGGAAAAAAGTGGGAAATATGTGTTTTTTGATTACTTGTACTAAAAACTCTTATCTGGAGTAGTGACAATTCAATAACTTTCAGAAATGACTTTAAAAGTCACTTGTAAAGTAAATAACAAATAAAGTACATGAATAAAACACAGAAAAGCTATTCTGAAGTTTATTCGAGTGTAGCAGAAGCTGAGGGAGTGGACCAAGTTACATTTTATTCACTAAGTACCAAGATTGTCTATGCTCCATAAAACATTTCAGATCTCATTAACACCAAGTGAACAATGCCAATAAGAGCATTAAAGGCCAACTTTAGCATTTTTCTGTATTGGGTTAATTTAACCTAAAAAAAAATCCTACAGACCTTTAACTTTCAATTGCAATGCCATCTTGTGGAAAATACAGAAGCAGCAAAAAAATTATTAACATCTTGCAATAGTTAGCAAACCACTGATGAAAACATGGAAACATGGCTGATATTGGGGACTGAGCACACCAAAAAGCAATGTTCAGAAGAAAGCTTTCTAATTTTACAAAATAAAAATCACTTCAAGACACAAAATGTTCCATACCATTAGGGTTCAGCCAACCATATTATCATGAGAAAGAAGGTAGACATACCAATGTGTCACTGTCAGATTTCAGGAAGGAAGAAAACATGGAGACAAATTTGTCTAGTGTCTGAATTAACAGTACATTTTGCAGATGATTTAAAACTTACTACAGCTGTTCTGGGCTAGTTACTGACCTCAATCAGCAGGCTGAAGGTTTTCTATGGCCTTGAGAAGTCTTATTTTTCATAAGGTTGATACTGGTGCATTGGGAGTTATAGAAAGATTGTTAGATGAGATTGCTATGAATCACAAAGCAGTGACACTCCATAGTAATCTAGTTATTCAATGTTAATAAACTGTTTGAGATATAAACTATCAAATGGATCAGCTGAGAAGCATCTTTGTTTTACAGAAGAGTAAGTTTTATTGAATAACTTGAGGTGCTAAGTAGAGGACAGGAAGGCAGGTTCAGTAGCCCAATGGACTGAGTTTAATTCCAGATCCCTTTATTTTCTGACTGTAAAGGCCTGAGCAAAGTATTTTATCACTTTCAATTTCCTAATCTGGAAACTGGGAAAGATATTTATGCTCTTTGTGGGGTTACTTTATATATTAAATAAACTAACACACCCAAAATAATCAAACAAGTAGCTAGCATACTAACAGTATCCAAAGATGTTAGCAATTACTATTCATGGTCATTCAACTCATTGGGCTAGTGAGAATCATAAGTAAGATCAACCAATATCTGAGCCAACTAACTTCCATGTGACAGCATGCTATGTCAAAGAGAGTGTTGACTTCAATATTTTGAAGAGAAAGTAAAATTGGAGAGGTTACACAAGCAACTTAACCTGTTTAGTTGATTTTCTATTGTGCTTCCACTCAATTGTTCAAAACTTTTCCCCTTCTGCTAGAGAACATGTCAGTTAAGTCCAACTTTATTATGCTTATATGATTGAATCTCTGTTTCAGTTTCTAATCCTCAAACTGGAAGTGAATACAATGCTTATCCTGTTGAGCGTCTATGTAGACTAAATGAACTAGTAGATTAGTTAAACAACATAAAAGTTTATTTCTTTTATATAAAAAAAAATCCTGAACAGGTGGTATTCATAGCTGATAGAGTCATTCCTCAAAATTGCTGTCACACCCAGACTCCTTCTAGTTCACCTCCCAGTCATTCATGGATGATGACCATCTTCTTGATGACCCAAGATCATTTCTAGCTCTGTGATCATAACATGCACTATGTAGAGTAGGAAAATGGAAAAGGAGGAAAAGGGTATTTTTTTAAAGACTCTGTGAATACCCCCTATGCATCTGTTCTCCCTTATTCACAGAAAACTAACTGCCTGGCTACCCCTGTGAACAAGAAAAACTGATGATCATCACTTTGACCATCATACTGGAGAATGAATACTGGGAAGCAACTAACAGATTCTGCCTCAGGAAAGAAGTCCAAAAGTGTAAAATAGAAGAGCTTGTTGCAGCTGATCAAGAATTTGGTGACCCTGATTGGACCAGATGTGAAAACTGGTTCAAAGAATGAGTGGCTTTGTACAGGTTGTAGATTAGTAGGAGATGTGGCTTAAATGGGCTATATTTGGAGTCTCTAATTATTTGTGCCTTCTTGGTGAAGCATGTATAATATTGTTTAAAATAATTTGCATGATCTAGTATGCAGTCAGAATACCCAGGTGATACAATATTTTAGACCTAGTTGTTTTCAATTTAAGATTTTTTTCACCTACAATCAAAAGTTCCAACATGATCCCACATTCTATGTTTATTGAAATATATATTGAAAAGATAAAAGTTCACATGGTGATTCTAGAAAAAGCGATAGTTCGAGGTCTTATGAGGCAGTATTGGGTAATAGTTACAAATGCAAACTCAAAACATCCAACTACTAAAGTTCTATTCTTATTCTTTTTTATTAAAAGTGTGAGTTTCTATATGAAAAAAATGTTATAATCCCTTGTCATCAGAGAAATGTAAATCAAAACCACATTAGATGCCACCTAACACCTGTGAGAATGGCTAAGTCAAAAAGACTAGAGACAATTATTGTTGTCCAGAAAGTGGAGGAAAAAGAGTCGTCTAATACTGTGGTGGAATGTAGACTGATCCAGCCCATATGGAAAACAGTATTGTGGCTTCTCAGATTACTTAGATCTACTGTAGTATCTAGCAATTTCATTCCTAGATATCCACTTGAAAAATACAAAAACATTAATTTGAAGGAATATGTACACTCCTCAGCACTATTTACAATAGCCAAATTATACAAATAACTTCAGTACCCAAGGACAGATGAATGGATTAAAAAGATTTGGAATATAGTCACAAAGGAATACCAGTTAGTTAGCAAACATTACTTTGTGACAACATGGAAGGAAATAGAAGGGATCAAACTGGTGAAATAAGTCAAAGAAAGACAAATATCAGAGGTTGCACTTACATGTGGATATATGGAAAAATAAAATAAAGAACCGGACAAAAGCAAATCAGTAACAAAGCCTAGCAATCTGACTGCAGAACTGAAGCTATAAAACAGGGTGGAGGGAAGAGGAAAACAAAGCAATAAGAGGACACAATGGGCTGTGGTGGAGAACTGTGGGTGCCTTGATGATGAGTGGGGTGACATGAATCTGAGGAGGTATGAGTCCATGCCTCTGAATTATGTATAGATTTATGCTACATATAGATGTGTTATCTTTAAAAAAAAAAGTGAATTAAAAAGTTATTTAATTTCCTCTACCAAGTACTTCATCTGTAAAAAATGAGAATAATAAAAATACACTTCACATATATGGTGAATTTATAGATGTAAAGCATTTATAACAGGTCCTTCCTTTTAAAAAAATGTTAGCTATAAATCAAAAGCTTCTATTTGGAAAAAAGGACAATGCATTCTATATAACTTACAGTCATGTGGATGGTGGCTAAAATGTAGAAACTACAGTCTAAGGAAGAAAGTGTTTGATACTTATGGAGAGATTTTAATTTTGTTATACTTAATCTCAAATTTATGCTTCCTTTTGATGATGTGGTACTACAGAACTTTACATTGCCACTACATATATAATTCAGAAAGTTAAGAAAAATGAGTGAATATTCTATAGATGAATGCAGACATAGATGTTAGAGAACAGTATCCCACAAAGACAGAGAAAATATAAGACAAACAAGTGACAGACATTTTAAGAATGTGGTAGAGGGGTTTAATGGTCTGTGGAGGTGGAGCACTGGCAGACTGGTGGTTGACACATCATGGTGGTAATACCTGATAGGGACACTATAATGTTAAAATAAATTAAATTTAAATTTAAATTACCTTGATTAAAATTTAATTAAAATTAAATTAATTTAAAAGTTAAAAATATATTTTTAATGTGGTAAATACAGAAGGAATTGCCTCAACTATCATACAATAAAAAACAATGACAGTTGGGCTTCTTTAGAAACACATTGAAATGATAATTATCTAAAATATAATCTTTAAGTAATCTCACTGTGTACTCTACGCAGTTAGTATTGAGCACCCTCCGGCAGGATGGGATGCATGTACTGTGACAAAGACAATGTTGGCAGCACTAAAGTTGGGATACAGAGACTGCCGATGTATTCCATTTTGCCATGGAAGTACTTTTTTATTGAAGGAACTGAAACTTAATACTGCATATTCTTGTAATGCATTTACATGTGAGAATACATGTGGCAGAAATGTCTAAAATTGACAATGATTAGGCTCTTTGATGTAAGAAAAAATCATGAAAAATGTCACATTATTAAATTTTACTTCATGTTTTAAAGAATTATTAATTTTTAGTTTAGATTATTTATATAAAAAGGAAAACAAAAGCACCGATGAGATAACAGGCTTTGTGAGTGACTGATGCATAGCTCAGTGTCATAATTGGGTTATACTCATATCCTCAAATAGAAAAGCAAAATAATATGCAAAAATGGATGCATATTGTAAAAATAGTTCCTGAGAATGACAAAGGGAAAGCTCAGAAGAATAGTATAAGGAAAATTCTTAAGGCCAAGTAGTTTTTGTGATTTTTTCCCTGGATGTTTTCTGATTGAAATATGTAGTCTTTCCCAAGAAGACTATGTAAATATACCTTTATGTTTTATATAGACCAGGAAAAACTATCATCTATTCTCTATACATTCATATATGTAATTGAAAATTACTTAATCTATTTTCAATTCAACAAATACTGACATCTACTTTATGCCAGGCACTATATTAGATGTTGGAGAAATAATGAAACCAGAACAATGCTCATATCTTCATGGAGTTTGCTTTATATTTAATTTGTATGGACTCATAAAAATTTCCCAATGAGCTAAAATTCACTCATTGGGGAAATAATTCCAGATTCTCTGTCAGATGAAGGTTTCTAAGGTAACCATTCTTATCCAAAAATCTCTAATGAGAGTAATGGCCTAGCAAAGTATTAGCAAAAGGATATCTAAGGAATCACTGCTCCAAGAAAGGTGAGAAATAGTCTAAAAGACAGATTCCTGAGTGAAGAGGAATGAATAAAGTAAAGGCGGTAAAAATTGTCAATTGTGTGGAAAGGATAGAATTGAACTTTTAGTGTCTAACTTAATGTAGTATATACAAGTGCTGATTTATAGTTACAACTCCATTTATACCTGGAATCTATATATTATTATAAAACAAAGATGCTTCAATTAAAAAAATATTTTAAGAAGTATGCAGCTCTTCACCAACTTGAAAAAACATATGGTTTCCCAAAACATTAAAAATAGATGTACTATAAAATCCAGCAGTTATATATTTGAGAAGGTAAAAACACTAATGCGAAGGAATATAAGCACACCTATGTTCACTGCAGGCACTATTAACAATATCCAAGCTATGGAAACCACCTAAATGCCCAAAGACAGAAGAGTGGAATAAATGACATGGTGTATACACAGCGAAATATTACTCAATGGTAAAAGAAGATGAAATATTGCCATTCCTGATAACATGGATAAAACTGAAGGGTGTCTTGATGGTGAGTGTCGCATGGGAACAAACAATCATTAGCTGTAAATCAATGTTACCTCAATTCAAAAAAAAAAAAAGTAAAGCAAAAATTAAAAAAACAAAAACAAAACTGATTTTCAAAGCCAGTCTAAGAAGAACCATACCCCAAAAGCTGAAAAATTGCATGAACCAATAAGACCTCCTTGATTAAGACAGGAAACCTAGAATATATAAAATGTGATAAAGTACAACATTCCACTATATAAATATTTATACTAATATATGCCAAAAGATATCATAAACAAAATAACTGACTCTAAGTACCCAAGGGAAAATAATTAAATAAAACCATTTGTCATTAAGATTTTCTAAACAAATAATTTTGATATAGCAAGTACTAAACTCATCATTAATTTCACAATTTATGTTAAAGCTAAAACTTCTTTTAAAAGTACTTGATTTTCTTGATAGCAAGAATATTCACAATGTTTTTCAGTCTAAATTCTTAATCACTAACATTGTTTTATCGGGCAACAAAATACAGTTTGCAATTATTTTAAAGTTCCTATTAGTCCTGCTTCTCACTTCATATATATAAATGGCTTTCAATAGGGTTTTCTTGCTTCCTTCTGATGATGAGGTACTATAGAACTTTACATTGCCACTAGCTCTCCTCTGAGGACACACACAATGATCCTAAAGAAAGTGAAATGCAACATAACTAGGGGGAGGGGGGGTGGTCTCAGCAAAAGAGTTGCATGTTTGCAGTGAGAACATCTGATGCAGATGACCAGCACATCTATATACATTCAGAGGGAACTTACACTTTAAGGGCAAGAAAGCTTTTATATCAAGTTATTACTGTTTTAAAAAGGATTATATAGCTATCTAGAAAGATAAAGGTAATGATCAAAATAATACACAACTAGATGACTCTATGGGTTTCTGCTAGTAGAACTGTGGTCACTGGAGAGAGGAATGGATCAAATAAATGGGCAAAAGCCTGTGTGAGCTGGTAAGCAGAAGAGAAATAGAAGACACAGTAAAGTGATTACTGGAAGCTAATATTTGACAATATATAAAGCAGAGTAGCACCTACCTGACAGTGCTGTTTGTATAGTTTTATTTATATGAAATAGAATTGGCAATAAAATAACTATAGCTACTCTGCAATAACTACCAAGTTTGCAACCAACCCATGATCAAATTCCTTCTTACATAGGAATTCATAGATACTGGAACACACACACACATGTGCACGCACACACGCACAAAAGACTGCCTATCATCTAACCTCACACTCTATACTTACTATCCTATATTATCCTAGGTGAACTACTTAACTTTATGGAGCCTCCGATTCCTCAGGTTTGTTTATAAGAATTAAATGTCAATACAACCACAAAGCTTAGAAAAACTCTTGGCATTTATAGGTACTAGTAAATGTTGACCATTGTTTTTATTTCATAGTCAGTCAACCAAAGTATACTGGAGTATTTACTACATGCCAGATACTATATTAGTACTGGAAATGCAGAGAATAATAACAAATACAGTCATAACTTCATACTATATTAGCACTACAAATGCAGAGATAATAAGAAATATAGCCCTAACCTCAAGTAGTTTAATGAGGAGTTGGACAAGTCACCAGCAATTACAAGTCACATTGCAGCAGCCTCTGTTAGATACAACTACAGTCCTAGGAGAAAACAGAGAGCAGCTTAATGAAAGTCAATAAACTCCCCTTCTAGAAGTGATTACTGAGATACTCTTGAAGAAGGCAGCAACAGTAAAGAGCACAGCTTGTGCAAGTGATGAAAGAATGAAGCATCATAGCTTTAAAAAAGGAAATTTCAAGCAGTTCTGTAACAGCTGGGACTACGATGGAGGGGAGAAGGAAGAATATGGTAGATGACTCAGTTAAGTGAAATGCACAGTGGCAAGACAGGAAGGGTATACATATTTGGGAATTTTACCATGGAAAAAGTTTATCAGTTTTACCATGGATACTGGTGACAGAGGCTATTTCAAACCTCATGCTTATAATTCAGGGACAAATAAGGGCAGTCTACACTAAAGCACTGTAAAAAAAGAGGAGAAAATAATGATGAAGGAAATTCATTTGTACCACTAATCTTCTAATTTCATGTAGGAAATTTGGAGCATTATAGTGTGTTTCTGGCTCATGAAGTTTCTAGGTCATAGAGCTGGAAAGCTATTTCAATCAGTCTTTAAGGCAGGAGGAAGAGAGAATTGGAAAGGAGTCCAGCAAGGATATGTGAGTGTGAATTGTGGTACTGGATGTCCAGGGAAGATGTTGAGTGTGCAGTTAGGTTTCAGACTCGGGAGATAAGCTTGGCTAGAGTTCAAAACAGTGTGTCATCACAATGTAGGCAGGGATTATATAGACTCAGAAGAGCAAAGGGCTATATGTAAAACATAAATTAGTAAGGAAATTTAAAACAGTTACAAAGAAATTTCTAAAGTTACAGACCAATATTTTAACAAATGGTAGATTATTTGATATCAAAATATAAGGGAAATATGGGACTATTTTATAATTATAAGGGAAATTATAAGGTAAAAATATAATGGAAAATAAGCTGAATAAATCAGGCATATTTTTGAAGAAAGTGACATGTTAATAACACTGAAAAACAATTTTTACAACAATCAGTTGTGAAAAAAATGCATCACCTAACATGGGTGGACCTAGAAGGAATCATACTAGCAGAAATAAACCAGAAAAAAAGAGAAATACTAGATGATCTCACCTATGTGAGGTATATATGGAAAACAAACAAAAGGACAAGACTTAAAACTAACAGTCAGTAGACTGAAGCATAGATCAAGGTGGGGGAATAAAATTGGGGGAGGGAGGGACACAAAAGATAAGATGATTGTCCACAGGTGAAAAGGTGATAGGAGAAACTCAGGTTATATAATTTAAGAAATTTAAAAAAATACATCACCATTGTATTTCAAATACCTCACCAATGTAATATACATACACATACACACACACACACACACACACACACATATATATATTATATGAGTGTGTGTGCACAATCAATACAAAAGAAATTTTTAAAACTACATCACCATTGTATTTCAAATACCTTACCAATGTAAGCACCTAACTCACTGCTCATATTTAGAATTTACATATCACTTAAAAATTTCTTCAATATTAACACCAGTTAATATATCTTTTGTCACCTCTCATTAAAAAAATAAGATCTTCTCTCAAGTGAGTAACTAGTTTTATTATTATAATAATCTTAGAAATTCTACTGGTGGCAGAAGAAAAGAAAGTAAACAATAGGATATTCAAAGTGAGCAACATAGAAAACAGTAAAAATAGTATAAAATACAAAAATGAGTTACAATAGTGAATAATTAAGGTTCCATGGAATGAAAGGTGAGGTGAGTTCTTTCAAAGGCTTTGTGTAGCAACCTGTACAAACATGATTTGGAAGATAAAGAACAAAACTGTTTCTTTCTCATTCTGGAGTCTTCATTTGTACATTTGAATATTGGCACTTTAATTTCTTTTGTCTATCCTTTTATGTTTAGTATGCACATAAGCATGCACACATTCATTTTTTAGGAATTAATACCAGACTATTAAAATGCTATGGGAGTACACTTCTGTTCTTTGTCTTTAGAGTCATGTGACTTAAGAGGTCAAGTTGTAATGTATTTTTAAAAGAATGTTTTAAATCATCCCATTTTCTTTCTCAGTTTGTCACACATATTTAGTCTCATTAGTATGTATGTATCTCTCTCTCTATCATACATATATATATAAACATATACAATCTATCTTATATATAGTTATAATTTATAATTCTTAGGACAAATGTTATGTGCACTAGTATAAAGAAAATCTTTCACTGAAACTTTTCCCATTCATCTCAATCTTATCTCTTTTATAAACTTACATTTTTGTTCCACTTTTCTCTGTCTTTATTACATATAAATTTAAGTACATACAATAGCAGAGAAGAAAATCAAAAGAATTCCACAGTCTCATCGTTACAAAATCATTTTGGTGTATATTAGTACATTTTTGTTACCAGAACTTCTTTTCATTAGCAATATCCTAGGACCCCACAAAGTTCAGTGTCCCATAGAGCATTTATCTCCTTCCTGGATTATCTCTGACTTTTGTCTTTCTTTTCTACCTTTTATTCTTCCCCTTCCAGTATGTTCTCTTATTCTGTCTGATGGAAGATACCTATGACAAATAAAAATGATCATTAAATATAAAGAGAAGATAGAATAGTGGGGTAGAGTACACCTTGCATGTCTTTGTCACTTTCAGGATGCCCAGAACTTGCTTATTACCCAGAGCACAAATGCCTTTCTGTTCCAATTTCCACTGCTTTGGACATTCCTATTGTACTTGCAAACTTACCAGAAATAGAAACTAAAGGGTCACTTTTAGTCAAATGAGCTATATAGTCACACATCTTGCTGTAAAAAGGCACGGGCTGCCTTTTTACTAGAATTTATTCTGGAATGACATTCTTGAGAGAACAGGACATTGGGGATGGGAATGAGGAACAAAACCAGGTTCAAGTGGAGAGTTTTGTTTCCATGTATTACTTTGAGTCCTGAAGATGAAGTGTATGGGAGAGCTGGAGTCCAGAATGAAGAAGAGATCAGTTTTACTGCAGTTTGAAATGCACTTTAGGGATTGCTTGATTACAGGAAAGAAAAGCCCTGCTTTCAGCATCCAGAGCTCAGTGCAATTAATGCCACATTTCAACTGCATCTTGATTAACTGGCATCTGTGATGGAGTCTGGATGACAGATGTAATTTAGAGCAAATGGTTCTGCAAGTTGACTTAGAAAAGAAACATTTTATTAACATAATTAATTTGCTTAGTGTTATCTATATTAGCTCCACTTCATTGTTGGCCATCTTAGGTGGACTGTGGTATTAACGGTATAGTTTTTTAATGGTCCTTGTATTTAAAATATATACTGAAATATATAAACTAAAATATCTGGAATTTGCTTTAGTATAATCTGGGGAATAAGAAGTAGGTAGAAGAGGAAACAAGTTTGGTTATGAGTTGATCATGGTTGAAGTTGGCAAATAGACACCTGGAGTTCTTTATATGTCCTTGTTTTTATTAGATGTCTTAGATTTTACATAACAAAAATACATTTTCATGTAAACATTACATTATAAAACATCATATATATACATACATATGTATGTATTTGTTCTCTTCAACAACCAACCAGATAAGCTAAGTATACTGTACTTTCAATAAAAACCTCTGTCTGCTTAAAACAAGTATTTGGAGAAAGAATACTTACTTGTTCAATGGGAGCTAATGAACATGCATTTGAACATGCATTTATTGTATTGAGAGATAACATTATTATCAAGCTCCTGAATACAAAATGCAGAGGCAGAAGGTTCACAGCTGTGAAAGGGAAGATTTTCTCACCAGATCACCAAAGGGAAAGAGTGCTGTCTTTTTGACAGATGAGAGTCTAAGCAACCAAACTATTCTGAGAAATGCCAATATGTCTGAAGGGGAGCTGAGGTCAGGTAAAGTTGTGGTATTATAGCAGTAAGGCAATACTGGAATTCTGTTGAGGCAAAAAGAATGGAAATAGCAGCCAGAAATTGTCTTTAGGCTATATACAGAATATTCAGTGTCCATTGTAAGATAAACTACCAGCCACAAAGAACACAGAGGTTTGTAACATCTTTTATTCATGCAAATAAGTGTCCTTACTTCATTTATTTTATAGTACATGGAAGAAATTACTCTAAAATTTCTTTCCTTTTAAGGCAAATAATACTTTAAAACAATGCATCTTGGAAGCAGCAGTACAACTGTTGAACAAACACTTTCATAGTAAGAATTGCTTATTCTTGTGTACATTTGCTTTAAAGATAAAATTTCTGAAGACTGTCAACATTAGGGTTACATTCCAAAAGTAGACTAGCAAGTTGCAAATCCTTATTCTTCCATTCTCATTGGCATTAGAGGCAATACCATCCCAGAAAAGTCTTACTAATGAGCCAAGTTTATACAAAAATTTTTCTCTCCTACAAACTACTGATGATTAACATTAGTGACTTTTTAAATCTTCACAAGATTTCTGTTCATCAATTTCTTTTTCTACATTAATATGTGCTATTATTTTTAAAATTATATTTTGCCTTGCCTTTTTATTTTAAGATGCATTACAGTTATAACTGAAATGGTCTTTAAAATGTTGGAATTTTATGACCAACTTCAACTACCTCTGAAAAGAGACTGACATTTATTTTCATATAAGTATTATAAGAATCGACCGATGTCCATTAACAAAGTGTTCTATTACTATTTGTAGGTGAGGTGAGATTGAAAGAACACCAGGCCTTGCTTACTATGTTCTTGGCTAAACCATGTAAACATATAAACACTATAAATCTTAGATCCATCAATTTTTATTATCATGGTGAGAATAAAATAATCTCCCTTTAAAAAAGAAAAGGCAGGAGGATTTTGGAAATTGGATAACAGAAGAAGATGGGGATTGAAAAGTATTATTGAGTCATTGCTTTCTTCAGGAATCCAAGGGGTAGGCATCTGGGGCAAGTAGTTATATCCTCAACAGAGCTGAGAATGTGAGGATTAGTGTTTTACAAAGGAGGGGAGCCAAGAACAATCAGAAAGATTGAGAGGCTGAGAGATAGTCAAGCACACTGTCTGTTCACACCTGCCTTCCTCCACCTGTTTGTCACTCTGCCTAAAGAAGGTATACTACACTCCAGCAAAAGAATGACATGTCTGACTATTTAATGATAGGCACCCAGGGGACTAGTGATTGATTTTAAAATGGGAAAGGCCACTCATCTGTCATTTGCAGGGTTTGAGGGCCCCAAGGATTATCTGTGCCCAATCTGAAACCAAGTTGTGAATCGAAGTTGGTTGCTCCATCCCTACCCTCACCCTCACCCCCCACCCCCTGCTGTGTCCAGAGTACATAAAAAGAAATTGCAAGTGCCCATAGCCTGCTTAATTTGGGATTTTGTATGTGTGTGCCCACCATGAGAAGTCATCAAAGTGACCGGAACCCAGAAACTGGTGAAATTTGGGGGTACCTGCTTAATTTCCCAGCAAGAGAGTGCAACATCCCCAGGCATATCATAACTAGCTTCTTCAACAGGGCACGCCTGGGCCCTGGGCATCAGGGAGCCTTAGTTCACACCTACCCCAGCCACTAAGCACTAGTCTATCTCTAGAGCACAAGAAAGAAACTGAGAGCAGTCATGTGAAATGAGTCTGACCACTGGGGTATTTTTGTGCTTGTCCTGAGGAGGCAGTGGAAACTCAGACCTGGAACTGATGCAATACTATGTTATAAACCAATACTATTTCACACACAAGAGAAGGGAAGGAGAAAGGGAAGGAGAAAGTGAGGGGGAAGACTTGAAAAGGTAATTCTGGGGGTACTTGGCATGAAGAGCTATACTCGTCTTGAAACTGGGTGCCCCTCCCCCCACCCTTGGGGGCATGGCAACTAAAAACTCCTGGCAGTTAAAAACTGGCAGAGGAAGCAACTGAGAGAGGATTTGCACAAGGAGTGAGACCACATGAAGCTGAGAGCTGAGAGGTTTTGGCACCTGGAGAATGACATGGGAGCAGGGCCTTCTGGGGAGGAGAGAAGAGAATGGCAGGCAGGTAAAGAACATCCCGAGTGACCAGGCTGGGCAGAAGCCCCCTGGAGAGTGAGCTGGTGGTGGTGAGGAGTCATGGTGTCCAGCAGAAGAGTGGCCAGTGTGGAGAGTGTTGCGCCGCAGCAAGGTGGCCTGGAAAGCTGGTACCTGGCTATGGCCAGGAATTTGGAAGGCTGATTTGTGTATCACAATTGTGGAAAGTTTGAAGCACCTTGAAGAAGCAAAGCAGCTCGGGAACTGGAGAGAGAAAAAGCAAAGAAAAGACGCCAGAGAAAGACTGGACTTTCAGGGTGCCAACTTCTGAGGTTTGGAGGAGCAAAGGGGTCTATGTTGGACTGTGTCTTTGGGACCTTTTGGACTGAGAATGGTGACTGGAGTAAGATAACTGCCACTTGTAGCCTTAACGACTTTCGTTTTCCCTGTTGAACTCCTTGTTAATAAAAAAAAAAAAAAATCCCTTGTTAAACTGCTTTTTGAGTGGCAACTGCTATGCGTCGGTGATATGGACCTGGGGCTTGTAAGTTGGAGGCTTTCCCCTCCTTTTCCACCCAATTTCAGTCTTCTACTGACCAATATTTCTACCTTAAGATTAGGATGTAAGTATGTTGTTGCTGTTACCATTTTTAAGTATTAAAATTAGGTGTTCACTTTCACTGATAAAACTTGACAATTTTAGTATTTCATTTTCAGTATCAAATAATTATAAAATAGGCTTACTGAGGATTCACCAGCGAACTTTAACAGACTAGCAAGCAAAAATGAATTTGGAATCTGTGAACAACTGTTCTTTCTGTTTCTACTTGCTATTACAAATCCTGGAAAAACACGTTTTTTTTTTTTCTACCTATTTGCACAACTACAAAACAGCAAGGAGAGCACCCAATCCTGAATCAATATACCCAGGCACCACATATCAAAGAAACTGAAGTTAAAACTAAAATGAATACATTATTTTCTGTATTTAAAAAGTCTTATTTTACATAACCAAAGTCAATTCACCCAAGAACTCATTAGCTATTTTTCCCCTTTGGCAATTAGTAATAAATGGCTTTAATATTCAAAGTACTATATTAGATAGTAAATCTGTGATCAACAGACTACACTTGTTTCTGTGACACATTGCTCAGACACAGCTTTTCCTACCACAGCACTGAGCTATCTTCAAAACAAGCATTAACATTGGACTTGGTTTCTCAAATGTGTCGATTCTATTATCTGCTGCCATTTCCTCTCTCGGTGATTTGCTTTCTTTGAAATTCTTTGAAGAGTTTAATAAAAGACCCACTGTCATCCTCATGAAAACAATCATCCTTAATGCTTTTATTAGTAATTGAATGAACAAATAAGACTGTATATGAAGTACATTTTAAAAAACGAAGTGAAGTACAAAATTTTATTTTGTAAAACAAAGTACAAAATATGAAGTATATTGTTAACAAAAACTTTTTAATAATTATCTGGTCAACAGTCTGAGGCTGCCAAGAGAAATTTGCCATTATGGCTGAAGGCTGAAATGGCAAATAGGCAGCCCCAGACCATCCTTCCCTGTGGGTATCAGAGCTGAGACTTTCTCATTAGTTTTGCGTAAATGATCTATGCTGGCTTAAACAGTTCTTGTCCTAGATATCACAGAATATAGAAAACAAGTCTCTTAGGAATTTGGTGTAAATAATAGAGACAACAGAAATATTGGGATAACTCAAGTTTCAAATTTCAGAAATATGTAGAAGTTAAATGCTACTGAATAGAGTCAACATTTTTTTCAAATGCCCTGTGCTCTGGAAAATTAAGTATTTCATGATTCTCTATAAATCATTATTTTTAGAGGAGAAAACATATATTTCATTTTTATACATATATTTAGTCTCTAAAAAAATACATATAATGGTTAGGCAAGAAAGTCCTGGAGATATGGGTCTTATCTCTTACCTCTTGGTATCTCCAGTACATAACACAGTACTGAATATTTCTGTCAAAGCCTTATATTTTTAAATCTGTCTGTACATCTACCTAAGTGTAAGTGATAGGATGTGTAAAAAACTTAATCTTTCACTTCAGAGATACTACCGACTCATTTTCAAAAATGGCTTCAGGGGGTCGGGCATGGTGGCACATGCCTATAAGCGGCAGTCTAGGAAGCTGCAGCTGGGGTCAGGGATCATGGTTTGAGTACCGCTGGGGACACATAGCAAGATCTAGTTCCAAAAAAATATAGCTAGGCATGGTGACACGTGCCTATAATCCCAGCTACCTGGGAAGCTGATGTTGGGGATTGCTTGAGTCTGTGGTGCCCTTGGCATCATGAGCCAGCGGTTCCTAAGGCAAAAACAAAACAAAAGAAAACAAAACAAAAAAATAGCAAGACCTGGTCTCAAAAAAATAATAAATAAATAAAAGATGGCTTCATTATATAGTACCTAGCACCATACAAGGCCCTAGGGTTAAATATTATTGATTGAATATCTATATCTATATAGATATCAGAGGTTTATACAAAGAGTCATGTGCATTACAGCAATTTTCATAATGCCTGAGTGAGTCACAACTATCTCATTGTATGTACGTTTAGGGTAAAAAAGTAAATGCTTATCAAGCATCATTTTTAACTTAAAATATTTTAAAGATTCAACTTAAAATTATTTTACATATTCATATACCAGCATTCACAGAAAGTTTTTCCACTAAGATGGGGCACAAGAGGAGAATATCCATTCTCACTACTAGCTAACATAGTCCTATCTGAAGCAATTAGAGAAGGAAACAAAAGAAATCCACACTAGGAAAGAATAAATAAACCATGATTATTTGCAGATGATGTGATAATTATATAGAAAACCATCCAGGCTTCACACATACACATCAAAAATCATAATTGAAAGAAAAGATCACTTCAGCAAGCAGAAGTTTACTAAATCAATATATAAAAATCAGTAGTACTCCTGTAACAGAGAAACAGACAAGGAAGAAATCAAGGAAGCAATCCTTTCTATCACATCAAAAGAATTAAAAAATCTAAAACTACAGTTAATAAAGGAGGTGAAGGACAATAAAAACTATAACACATTGTTAAAAGGAAGAGAAAAATGGAATTTTTACACTTGTGAACTAGAATTAACATCACTAAAATGACCATTCTAACTAAAGCAACACACAGATTGAATGCAGTCACTATCAAACTTTCAATGGCATTCCATATAAGACATACATTACTGAAATTCACAGGGAACCACAGAAAATCCCCAAAGGCCTAAACAGTCCTCACAAAAATGTGGAAAATAGTTGTATTACCCTCCTAGACTTCTATGTTGGATTTTTCAAGTTCCTTTGACCTGGCATTCACAAATGGAATTACCCTCATGAAAGTGTACATCAAGGTGGACTGGTACTGTGTTTTCTCACGTCATCTCCCATGCTCCTTGAACTACCTATTTAGTCAACATTTTTGGAATGAATAAATGAACAAACACAGGAAAACAAATTGTGAGAAGCAGCTTGATTTTGGCTAGGCTAAATGAAAAAGTGACAGGCCGTTCTAGAAAGCTCCTCTGGATTTCCTCATTTTTATTTGATCTATTACTTTACATATTAAGAGATCCAGTTTCTGTGCCCTTCTAAATGCAGCTGGAAAACTGCAACTGGTGATTTATACAACTGAGAGATAGCTTGTAGAGCTGGTACAATGAAGAATCAGAAAAGTTCTTCCCCTTACCAAAAATGAATTTCTCTTTTAGGCAAAAGGAGCCAGATATCCTCTTATCACACACTTCTAAGAGTCACCTTGTATTTCCTGTGTCGTTAATAACTGATTTTGAATTTTTTTTGCCTTTTCTTCACTATTTTTATTTTCTCTAATTTATTATAGTGATAAAAGCATGGTTATACCATTTCCCAAAGTGGGTTAGATCTTGAATCTCTGCTATGCACTATGCGATTCTTTGATGAATCATAGCATTTTCCTAATCTTACTCCCCCAAATAAAACCAGATGAAACTTGAAATAGTTATTTAGTGGAGAGCAGTACTAAGGGAAATTGTTAATTATGGGCTCTGTGTTCACCAAAGAGTACTTGCACTTTATGGACACTAATTAATTTATTGTTTTTTTAAAGAATGAAAATTTTCATTTATATGTGTATTTATATTTATATTACATTGTTCCAGTATTGTGTACCCCGGGGTTTCCCACTTTGCTAACACCTGTTAACCATCCTAATCTTTTGTGCCCTTTGCCTCCCCTGCCTTCTTTCCCCTCCTCCTCTCTCGCTCCATTGTTAAGTCCCATTGGTTGTTTTTAATTTTTTCTTATTCATTTGTTTGTTTTTCCCTATATTCATCATATAAGTGAGACCACCCTGAATTTCTCTTTTTCTCTTTGACTTATTTCTGCTAATATGAGTCTTTCTAGTTACATCCATGTTGCTGTGAATGATGTGTTTGTTTATGGACATTAATTTAGAGATAGTGTGGTAAACTGGAAAAAAGATCCAAAATTCTTGAAGGAACAAAACAAAAAAAAAATCTATTTTAGAACTAATTAAAACAGAGACTTTATATTCATATTTAATACGATTTGCTCTTTATTTCATTTGATCAGTATTCACTGTTTATGTGAGACTTTAGCTTTATTCCTAACCTACTAGACTTTAAAGAAAATTGTGCTGAGAAGGGAAGATAAGTTGAATAAATACATAAATAAATATATAAATAAGAACTGATGAACACTTGCCTGTGAATAAAAGGTTGGGGGTGAGTGGGTAGTGTAATGTGATATTTTTGTAATTTTCTAAGCATTGGTGAAAGAGAGAGGAATCTAGACATTTTGCACAATAATAAGCATAACAAGAATTTGTTCAACTTTACTTTTTGAATATAAATAAGTTTTACTTAAATGTATAGATTTTGTCCAACAGCTCAGACTAAAAAGCACTTAGTGTTGATTTACAAATTATCTTTATTTTGAGGAAATGGAGAAAAAGTGGAACTCCATATTGATTTATTGCCAATAAATTGAAGAATAGAGGAGAAATCTTTATTTACTGAAAATATTAACATACTAGGACATGTTGTCTATTTCCTTCATTAGAATTGTGGTCTAATCTCAAATTTCTTAAGCATTTCATGATGAGTTTTCCTAAACCTAACGGCACAGATTATCTGATAATTTGCCTATAAGTAGATGTTGCGCTCCTTAAATTCTTACTAAAGATTCAAGTAGAAGAGAATGTACCCATAAGATGAAGAAAGTTTAAAACCTGATTAAATGCAGTGGTTAACAGAAGACCACAGAGCAGGGAAAGAAGAGTAGGTAGGAGAGGGAAAGGGTATCAGCACTGGCCCTAGTGGAGAATGAATGAAATATGCAAACTGAAGCAAGTGTAAATGCCTCTGCATTTCACTATCCTCATCACCAATAACATTATTAATGTAAGAATTTATATTTTAGCACAATTTTGAATTGCCCTTTTTCCACTAAAAATGTCATTCAGTATTCCTAATCTTTAGTCGGAAACTAGGGTAATATATTTTCTAGCATACCCTTTGCAATTTTTTTTTTCAGTGTTTGTCCAACATTAGTTTTTGTGTCTCTTTTTAGGGATATTCTTGGATTAATGCAATTTTATAAGACAAAACTTTTCATAAGACTTCAAATGTTCTTTAATTTATTGAACTTGAATATCACTATTAGGATCACTATACTTAGAGGAATTTTTATCAGTATATGGCAATTACCTGTAAAAAAACTATAGTATTAGGAAAAAAACAAGGAAGAAGGGGAAATATTTCTTTAGCATTTGAGATATAAAGCAAAAGACACATTTAAAGATATTTCAGAGTTACCATATAAAATTGTTCAAAAAGGTATATTTTAAACAGGCAAACAGCAATATAATATAGTGGTTAAACAAATACCTGACTTTTAGAGTCAGAAACAGCAAAGTCACAATTCAAACCTACCAACCAGCAGCTGAATGATTTTGGCTAATAAAAATGTTTCCTCGCTATGAATTGTAATGATAACACAGATTTTATGGAACTGTGAGGACTGAAGATTAGAACCAGTGTTATGTCATTAGTTTCTCTTTTTTTTGTGTGTATCTACTTAAGTTAGCTTATTTGTCAATAAACCATATATATATATATCTATATATAGATAGATATATCTATATCTATCTATCTATCTATCTATCTATCTATCTATCTATCTATCTATCTATCTATCTATCTATCTATCTATCTATCTATCTATCTATCTATCTATCTATCTATCTATCTATCTATCTATCTATATGTGAACCTGGTTTCAGGTGCAGGGAAAGACAGAGATCCATACCAGCCAAGTACCCGTAGAATCCTCTTGGAGGAATTAGAATGATAGCAGTCTTAAACAGGAAGCATCAGGATAACCTACATGATGGTAGGATATACATGCTAAAAGAAAATCACTAAACAAGCAATGTTAAATAAGTTTTCTTCACATAGGAAAAAAATTAGAAGATAAAAGAAACCTTGGATTGGTTTAAAGGGAAAAAAGATAATAGAATAGCAAGAATTTCAAAATGAAACTACTAAACAGTATATCTGAAATTAAATTTACAAAACAAACTACATTTTTAACATGCCTTTGTTTTAGGTACATAAAAAGTGAAAAGGATGTATAAGCTGGTATTATGCTTGGCAGATGGGAATTGTGGACTGGTTAATTTAGGTAGTTTATCATTTAAGCAGATATTGTCAGGGAGGAGATAAAATTTCCCTATACCTCTTTGGATTTTTCTCAGGCTGGTCAAGTAGGCAAAATAACATCAGATAGATGATATGAAGAAAATACAAAATAAGGAGAAAATATCAAACAATCTTTGAATTCCAAAAATAATGAAGCAAACTAGGAGTCTAGATCCTGAACTAGGGAATGGGAGCGAATCTTGAGACTTCAAAGAGACAGAAGGTGTCTCACATGCTGAGTGAATTTCACATGATAATGAAGACAAATACGAGTTTGTTCTGCCATATAGAGAAATGATTCAGATAAAAATTTCTGGTATTAATCCTAATTCTAGGGAAGATCCTCAAATTTCATGCTTTTTGGGAAGTTTAGGAAATAGTAAGAGTAAAAACAGCCTCGACTAACTTTAGCTCAAAATAATCCACAAGCTGGTCACCCCTATCTTGACATCTCAGAGAGAGATATCCTTCAATACCGTTAGTAATAGTAGTCAGTGGATAAGATAAAACAAGTTGTAACAACTTGTTTACAATAACTCATAAAATGCATTGCAGTCACATATGAACTATCCCAAGAAAATGTCATCTTTTTTTCTGACTTTAAGCCTAGGTCAGCATAGTTTATGAAACAGGAAATGTTATTGAGCAGTATTCATTATTTTAAGAACCAGTTTTTCTAACTATTGATAATATTGTATATTCACTAATTGATCAAAAAATATTAGCATAGAAATAAAAAGGATGCTCTAAAGGTTTTTTTTTCTTGTATTTTTATGACTTTGGCATTTTTCTTTAAAATAATCAGAAGTGGAGCTAATATATTCTGATAGTCCAATCCAATAAAAAAAAAGTTTCTCTAATTACTCCAGAGAATCTAACCTTAAATTACAAAAGCAAAGATTTGAATTTTATTCAGGGGATTTCAGAGTAAACACTGCAAGTGCAATAGGTATGTTTAATATGGAAGCAATTCTATTCCTCTACACCCAGCTGCTACAGAATGTTGGGAAGATGTGGACATTCATACCTTTAAGCACTCTATTAACTCCAGTGATGTGTGTCAATGTGCTTGTGTGTGGTGGTTCTGAGAGATAGCGCATTATTCATGAACTGATGTTTGGGGAGGAATTCACTCTTTTACTTGCCAATGTTTTCAGTCTTGCTATCTGATGCAAATAAAAGCTCTCATAAACTCCATGAGATCTGTTTGTAGGGAGACCCCAGAATCAAGTTGCTACTTCTGCACACAAAGTTAGAGCTCTTTGCTACTTAATTTGTTGACCAGAAATGTCATCAAAAGTGTATGATGATCAATTAAATTTATTAAAAGTCCATTCTCCAGATAGGATGTAATAAAATCATAGATGTCCTTAGCTGAATGTACGGTACAAACAACAGGATATTTTATGCTACAATTTCAATAAACTTGCTGTGGTATGAATTATATAAAACATTCTAGAGCCTATTAATTTTAATGAATACAGTAGCAATAACTATATATTTTTAAATGTCCTCATAAATAATGACAATATGATAATGCATGTTCTTACACTTTAGCTATCACCTTTAAGTTCATCTTTCTGGGGAATATAGACCATTAGGAAAATGATAGACTGTTGTTCTCATTTAATCTGTCAGAATCCCTGGGGTGAGGACCCAGAAATCTGGGTTGTCATGTCTACAGGTGATTATAATTCACACCAAAATCAGAGAACCACTGATATAGATTTTTAAAGGAAAAAATGGCATTATTTCAGAGTCTCAGATTTTAGTAGTCAATGTAAGCTCACCACCAGGATCACTGCACACAATCAATATGCTAGGCTGTCACTAGGCACCTACTACACAGCAACTAATGCCCCAGCTCATCTCATGACTTGTCCTTACATAAACATTAATAAGAGCATCATGATGAATATTCTGTAACACCACAGAGCTTAGGGCTCTACCTGTACCAGCTTTATATGCAAGATAAAGGGTTCTAGTTTTATCTTTATTTCAGTTCTTGCAATATTTTTAACATAGCAGGTGGCTACTTGTGATACTTCTAGGGGCAGAATGACCTCTCAAGCATCTGACTTCTTGCTGAGTGAGGAAGTGGAACTCTTAGTCTCCAGAGATTCTGTGGCAAACATATTTGTATATGTGTATCCTTATGTCTCTATTACTTCTTCAGTTTAAAATAGTCTGATGGAGAAGTGCTTGGAAAAAAATGAACAACAAAAAAAATGAACAAAATGCTTATAGTATGCTTTGGTACACATTTCCACTCAATCAGAGACTATACTCTAAATGTTCAATAAAGCTGTGATGCATTGGGTATATATATATATATATATATATATATATATATATATATATATATATATATATATATATATATAT
>PVHY01009237.1:0-57509 GCA_004024945.1 Uropsilus gracilis | reverse complement strand
GGCAGAGAGGGCAAGGGGCAGAGGGCAAGGGGCAGAGAGGGCGAGGGGCAGAAAAAAAAAACAAAAACAATAAAAGAAAAAGAAGAGAAAAAAAAAGGAAAAGGAAAAAGAAAAAAAAAAAAGATCTGAACCCATCCTAAGCCTAATGACCAAGGTTAAGTTCCTTTGCCTCACTGGACCTGTGTCCTGACCTATAAATTGAGGAGTTAGACTAGGTAGTCTTGAAAATCCTAACAACTTAGATCCCTAACATCCTGATTTACTATGGAGTGCTGGCGAGAGCCCCAGAGGACTAGAGGGCAATCTTTCAATGTAGAGGCCTGCTCTGTGCTGCACTATGATTCTTAAGGCTAGTGTCTTGGAATCTAGGCACAGGTGGTCCGACTATTTGCTGGGGCAGTTGGCGCGATCACCTAAGCCATCACACAACCACCACACAACCACACCAAAGTGGAGTTCCTTTCCTTGCACCTTGATGATCTGAGCCCTGGCACCTGACACGCTTTGGCCTCACTATCTTCTCTTGGGGATGACTGTATAAACGTCCTTTCAGTGTGGCACACTGGGTTCATTCTGTGACTGTTTTGGTAGCCCAGTATCATGCCCTTCCCTTATCAGGTGTCCTGCCCTCTGAGGTCAAGGGGTGGGCATACGATTCAAGACAGAGGATCAGAGCTCTCTGCCTGAAATGTGAGCAAGGGGGAGAAGCCCAGGTGGCTCTGTTAAATGCAGCCTATGCTTCCTCCCCTTCACTCTGCCCAGTTCCCCATCTCCTGTCTCTTCAGGGAGATTCCTGTATCTTCCCATGAATCTTTCTGCTTCTGGTTAGAATGACTTTATTTGCTTATTGCCAAGGAACCTTTTAAGGAGAGACTAGCACAGGTCCTGCCTTTCCCTACACATCTCCAAAAAGCCTGAAAACTGTTTCTTGGTTTCTAAGACCCAACACTGCTTCAGAGAGACAGGAGAGGAAGGAAAGGAAGATAGAGGAAAAGAGGTTTTCTCAAGTGCCTTGCTCAGAGACAACATAATCCAGTGGTGTTGTATGACTGTTCTTCACTGGGATGATGAGCTGCAAACCCTAAGTAGGGACAAAGGGAAAGAGGTAGGTAATACCTTCTACCCTCTACCAGACGCCGCAGCACATACCAAAAAGATCATTTCAGATAAAGGAACTGAGGCATAGCTTCTTTAAAATAATTTTTTCAGGGTCTCACAAGTATTTAGTATAAGAGAACTACGTTTCCATGGTGATGGGCTGCTCTTGATGACTGTGCATCTCACCATATGCTGAGTATGACCAGAGAAGGTTTTAAATTTTGACAACGTTCTACTCCCAAATTTACATCATACATAACAAATGAACACTGAAAACCATGGTGTTGCCGTTGTTCATTGCTTCATGTTTCCATTACAGCAACGCTGGACTAAAATTCTGTTGAAGACAGAGGGCCAGCATAACAGGCATTATACCTCCAAGAAACTGAAACAGCCACAGAAATGTAAATGTTTCACAAAAGCTTTATTTGTGGTCACATCTACAGTTGTCATTTCAGTGTACAAACAACTCAGTTTAGTGCAGTGCTTCTAATGTAAGTCGTATAAAACTGGAACACAGTGAGTGAATAGTGCACTCAATATAAAAATAAATTACACTTTAAAAGCTACAGCAAAGCTTTCTTACACATATAAAAAGTAAACACAAAATAGTGAGGTCTTCATAACTATCAGTTCCAGATGTAAAGGTAAAAAGAGCAAGGAATAGGTGTTAAAATCTTTTTGATAAAGAGAAATCCTGAGAAGTGACTGAATTGTTGTCTCAAGCAGGTGATAAAAGACTTACAAATCTATTCCTAGAAGTGGAAAACAATCATAGCTCTACCAATATATTAATACAGCAGTTAGGCTGAGGGTAGTATCTATAATCCAAACGAATTTTCCCACCTTGTATGCTAACAGGTAAAAGTTTCAACTTTCTTCTGATCATTCAAAACCTAGAGTGTGTAATTTTCAAAAGGGAAAAAGCAGCACTGTACATTTTTTTTTTTTTGGAGGCTAAGTCTCGCTATTTTTGCCCGTAGAACTGCAGGCTCTCGTTGCCCGTGGTACCACAGACTCAAGCAATCCTCAGCCTCAGCTTCCCAGGTAGCTGGGATTACAGGCGTGCGCCACCACGCCCAGCTATTTTTTTGGAACTAGGTCTCACTACGGGCCCCAGGTGGGACTCGAACTGCAATCCCTAGCCCCAGCCGCTTCATAGGGTGAAGCTTACAGGCATGAGCCACCGGGCCCGGATCATTCTTTACTTTGCAAAAGATTCCAGGTTTCTAAGCAACTGAAAGGCCAAGGATAGGATTAATCAGAAACATATGACCACACAAAGGCTGAGCATTGGTAGACTAAAAACTGCACTTTGTCCAGGTGTGAACAAGATCCCAATGTCTAGAAATGTCAGGTACCACCAAACGAGGGCACTGAAGAAATCATCTGAATACATGCCTCTGTCCCAGGGGGACCACTCGACTATGCTACACAGCTTGAAACTGGGAGCCAGCATCTTCTGCTTTTTTTTTTTTTTTTTTTTTAGACTAGGTCTCACTATTGTTGGCCCGTGGCCGTAGGCTCATGTTGCCCCAGGTACTACAGACTCAAGCAATCCCCAGCCTCAGCTTCCCAGGTAGCTGGAATTACAGGTGCATGCCACCACGTCCAGCTGTTTTTTTGGAACTAGGTCTTGCTACGATGCCCCAAGTGGGACTTGAACCGTGATCCCTGGTCCCTGCTGTAGCAGCATCTACTTTTGTAAATAAACTACAGCCCTGTTCATATACTTATTTTGTTTATGCTGTTAGTTCACTGTAAGAGCAGAGTTAAGAAGTACTATTTTTGTTCTCTGCTTTGTTTTCTACCCCCTGATCAAAATAAGAAATTTGTTTTCCAAGACCCTTACTTTAGAAAAATGGCTGACACATAATTCTGCTTTAACAAACATCTTTCATCTGAGACTTACCTAAGAGAAGACATTAAGTATCGATTTGGGCTAAATGAGAAGCTTGAGAGAACCCAAGTAATGGAGCAATGAAACAGGAAGTTCAACCTAAATTATGCACAAAATATCTGCGATTGTGTAACAGCAGATAAAGATCAAGAATCAGTAGACAGAGCCGGGCACGGTGGCTCGTGCTTGTAAGCTTCAGCCTATGAAGCGGCAGGGGCTAGGGATCGCGGTTCGAGTCCCGCCTGGGGCCCGTATAGTGAGACCTAGTTCCGAAAAATAGCTGGGTATGGTGGCGCATGCCTGTAATCCCAGCTACCTGGGAAGCTGAGGCTGGGGATTGCTTGAGTCTGTGGTACCCTGGGCAACGAGAGCCTGCGGTTCCATGGGCAAAAATAGCAAGACCCAGTTTCCAAAAAAAAAAAAAAAAAAAAGAATCAGTAGACAGTAAAAAATATTTTAAAAGAATTTTTCATAAAAGAACCTAAAAAAAAAAAAAACCTTGTTTTTGAGACTAGGTGTTGCTATGTTGCTCAGGGTAGTCCCGATCCCACGGACTCAAGTGATGCCCACACTCAGCCTCCCTGGTAAGCAGGGATTATAGGCACCTGCCACCACACTCAGCCGCTTTTTTGAGACCAGGTCTCACAATGTTGCCCAGGGTAGTCTTGAACCTGTGAATTAAACTATCCCTGGTCTCTTGCCTCCCAGCACTTGGATTACAGATGCACGTCACCACGTCTGGTTAAAGAACCTAAAAATATTATAAAGGCTCCATGTATGTCTAAATTTATCAAGAGCAAAGGAAGATTGTCATTTCTTTATTCAGCAGTGTTTCTTGAAGGGTGGAAATGACAGAATGATGAGACCTTCCTGTGTATGCAAAGGTAATACTACTGACAAATTAAGGTATCATCTAGTATTTTATTAAGTTCTGTGTCCAGAGCAGTTAACTGAAACCTACATATTTTATTTTAAATCACCATGCCAACTCTTCCTACCTTTGCAAGACTGTAACAAGGACCCATTTGAGATGCTCTCTGCTTTCCCAAGGCTGGCAGCAAGGCTACAGCTGAGCACCAGGCTTTCCCAAGGCTACAGCTGAGCACCAGGCTGGGAGGCCCAGAGCCACGCACACAGCAAACAGAAAGCTACAAATGAGTGGTGGCGCTCCTCTCAGTATAAGGAGGCAAGCGCAAGATGACAAAAGAAACCCCTCTTTTTCTAAGTGCCTGCTTCACATATGCTTTAGTGACAAGTTTTACCATTAGTGTTCCTAATGAGTTACCAGAATAAAATCTGGTACTGAGAAATCTGGAAAGAAAGTGATTGAAGTTGTTAAACCTATGGCTAAAGGAGACTTTTGTTATTTTTGCTGATTTGGTCTGTTATCTCAGCTATAAATCAACCTCAAGATGCCATCCAAGGAAAGCACAGTAACAGCTTTCTAGCTGGAGTGCTCAAGTAAACTATTGTTTTTGCTCTCTTTTTATACATCTCATTACTCCTGACTTAATTAAATGTTGTCAATATTTCTTTAAGCTACCTTGTACTATTGCCTGGAACCTCATCTTAATACAGAAAAAAAACTTCCTGCCTAACTAGCTGTCATTTTCAACAGCCAGTAGGACTATTTTATCTCATCTGAGGATCGGTTTTACTTCATTTATTAGATGATTCAGATGTGCAGGTGGAGTTTAATCTTTTGTAATGCAGTACTATGCCCTGAAGGTCATTAGGCCTTAGCACCACAACTGCCTTTCCTCCTACTTCCATGTAATCAGCCTGCTACCAAATCCAGTATTAACTCAGTAGTAACTCACTAGCAGCCTCCACTGATCCATACATGCTTCTCTCCTCGGGAAAAAGACCCTTCCTGTGAACAATTTCAGAGGATCTCCTCTGTCCTGCCTTTCTCTCCCCTCCATTTTTAGATGAATAGAACAAGGTATTACAGCAGCTCTGAGCAGGACATCAGCAGCAGATTTGACAGAAAATTTATACTTGACAGGTATCTAGTCTGACAGGGCCAATTCATCATTAAAACATTTATTTCCATATTATCACTCCGTGTCAGGGCACAAGACAAATTTCTCTTTAGCATCAGATTGATTGATTGATTATGTTTGAGACTAGTCTCACTATTTTTGCCTGTGGAACCACAGGCTCATGTTGCCCAGGATACCACAGACTCAAGCAATCCCAGGCTCAGTTTCCCAGGTAACTGGGATTACAGGTGCATGCCACCACACCCAGCAATATTTTTTTGGAACTCGGTCTCGCTACATGCCCCCGGTGGGGCTCAAACTGCGATTCCTGGCCCTGGTTGTGGCTTCTGAGGCTGCTGCTTACAGGCATGTTCCACCATGCCCAGCCTAGCATCAGATTTAAATGAATTTTCAGTCCCTATCAGTATTCTGATTGGCAAGAACACAGGTATCTGAAAACACATAGGTTCTAGCTTTAGATTCCTAAAAGCCAAAAATTGAACCATTTTTGACAGGCAAAGGGGCAAACGTGCATGCTCTCTACCGATAGGTTCAAAAGATCAGCCCTTACAGGTGTGTTTCAAGTTTTGATGCAACAGACACCATTCAGCTTCTCCTTGAAAGAGGCGTTGAGGATACTGCAGATAACTCTGGAAAGACTGCTGAACAGTATGTTTATCATGGTCATTTTATTAGTGCCTAACCTACTGAGGCAGCATGAAAAATAAAAGGAACATAAGGAGGCTCCTGAAAGTAAACAAAGGGTCAGGAACCACAAGAGAGATTCAGTAAGATGGACGGCAATGCAGGAATTTACAGGACCAGGATCAAGAGAAACAGATTCAAGTGAAGCCAAAAAAATAAAAGCTCCAAAGGATTCCTTAAAGAGGTTTCCCAGGAAAATAGCCTGGAATGATCACATTTCTACATTTTGTAAGACTCCTAGATGAAGCAGAACTTTTTTTTTTTTTTTGAGACTAGGTCTTGCTATTTTTGCCTGTGGAACCGCAGGATCTCGTTGCCCAGGGTACCACAGACTCAAGCAATCCCCAGCCTCAGCTTCCCAGGTAGCTGGGATGACAGGCGCGCGCCACCACGGCCCCAGGCGGGACTCGAACAGCGATCCCTAGCCCCGGCCGCTTCATAGGCTGAAGCTTACAAGCACGAGCCACCGTGCCCGGCCGTGAAGCAGAACTTTGAAGAAGTTGTCACTAGAGAACTGAAAGAAGCTGCTGCTGAATTTCGTAAACACCCACTTTTGGCCAGGCATGGTGGCACACTCCTGTAATCCCATTGCTGGGAGTTTGAGATCAAGGATCGCTTGAGTCTGCGTGTTCAAGCCTACGCTGGGCAATATAGCGAGACCTAGTCTCTAAAGAATAGCCAGGTGTGGTGGCGCATGTCTGTAATCCCAACTACCTGGGAGGCAGAGGCTAGGGATCACTGAGTCCACTGGTTCCCTGGGCAATATAGTGAGATCTAATCTCTTTTTAAAAAAAGGAAAAAAAAAAAGACCCACCCTTAAAGCAATGAAAAATATGTAGACTTCATGAAGAAAAAATATTTGATCTGAATGACTAATTGTACAATTTTATTTCCTGGGCTATTTACATAATATTCTAATTGCTTCCCATTTATTATATAACATAAAAATATTTATTAAAGGAGAATTAAAATAAAACAGAGATTGGCCACTGATGTCTAGGACTCTTTACAAGTTACTTTCTTTTTATTTTTCTTGTGTTCTATAGTTTCTTAGCTTGGTGCAAACTCTGAGTATTAAAAGTCAGTGTCTGGTGCCTCCTGGATTTTTCTGCTGGACTGGTGTCAGCTTGGGGTTCCTAGGGTCGACCAGCGGGCTGGCATCACCGCACACCCAAGTATTACAAAGAAAAAGGCTGTGGTGTGTGGTGGGAGGAGAGGGGGGACCACAGATCCCCATTGGTTTGCCTCTACTCATTAACCCTCACCAGGAATAAGGAAATCCAGATGATTTAATCAACTGCAGATACAGAAGATGTGAGGAACAAGAATAAAGGTCCTGAAAACACATGCCACCTGGGCAAGACTCAAAAGCGCATGGAGAGAACCATGGACTGTGAGACTAAGCATAGAAGACAGAATTACATCTACAATGACACTGGGGACCTGGGACTAAAACTGGTGCAGAGATGCCTTCAGCAAGGGCACTGCACACCCCCTTTACACAAAGGGAGGAAGGCTACAGAAAGGCTGCAGTCCCACAGCAGAGATGCAAAGGAGGACACCAGGAGACCTAATATCCGCTGATGGCTGTCCCCATCAAGGAGCTGCTCTACCAAAATAAAAGGTTGTGAGTCAGGTTCCCAAATCTAAAGACCTGAATCACAACGTGAAGAAGCAACACAATGAGACAGAAAATGGAGAAGACAGCCACCCAGAAGCAAGAGGCACTGATACAAGCTAAAGGAGCTCAGACTGGCCAATGAAGGCAAAATCAGTACTGGGAAGCTAAGTAGCATGGTCTACCATGTCCCAAGAAATCACACCTTCACCCAGGATAAGAACATAGTTCTAGAAAGAAGAATGACCAAAGGACTAAACATGAACAAACAACAATAAGAAAGGAGGCGGAGAGACTAGAGGGGGTGTGGTGGGGTGTTATTCTCACAGGGATCAACAATCATACAATTGTGCATTATAAACAATCCAAAAATAAAAGAAAATAAATAAAACAGCCAGGGCAGTAGGAGGTCAAAAGTATGGGAAAACATTTGTATTCCAAATTTCTCTTAGTGTTGTAGTAATTGTAGAAGAGCTAGATAGCCCTTAATCTACCCAGTATCCCCTAATTTCATAAATTCATGATTTCCAATTAATGCAAGGAAAGTGCAATTTTTCAAAACAGGCATTCAGATCAAGGACATTCACCATGATACTAGAGAGAGATGTCATTCAAAAGGCTGTTAACTAGCTGGGCATGGTGGTGCGTGCCTGTAAGCTTCAGCCTATGAAGCAGCTGGGGCTCGGGATTGCTGGGGTTAGAGTCCCCCTGGGGCAATGTAGTGAGACCTAGTCCCAAAAAAATTGCTGGGCGTGGTGGCACGCACCTGTAATCCCCGCTACCTGGGAAGCTGAGGCTGGGGATTGCTTGAGTCTGTTGTACCCTGGGTAGCGTGAGCCTGTGGTTCCATGGGCAAAAACAGCAAGACCAAGTCTCAAAAAAAAAAAAAAAAAAAAAGGCTGTTAACTACCAGAGATAGCTAGCTATGGAGGAACTGAAAACAATTACAACCACTAGGTGGAGCCAAGAGTTTGAAGGACCACAGGGAAAGTAGTTTCCCTGTCTTAGAAATGTACAACTTTAATAAACTTTTGAAAGTGAAAGACCAAATATCCTCATTTGGGCAAACAGGCAGTATAATATACATTTTTCCAGTTGCTTTTTCACAGAGTACAACTCTTACCCACAGGTAGCGAGTACAAATAAGCTCCTGAATCCAACAAATTCCAATAAAAATTGATTTCAAGGTAGACTGCAGGAGAGTGTGAGGCTTTCCAGTTATAGATGGGGAGGATGCAATCCCTTAGAGCTCAGTTGTCAGTAAACACTTCTGCTTCAAGACGGCTTCCTCAGCCAAAACTGGAACAGAGCTGAAAGGAAGAAAGATAGGTTACTCAAAGCAACCATGTGGGATGGGAACAGCATGCATTTCTCAAAGAGAGCCACACAGAACATGTAGAATATAAGTGACAGACCTAAATGAATACATAGTAACAATTTAGCAATGAAGTATTTCACAGAAGGGAAGTTTCTAGATAACTTATGCATCATCTTGAAATGAAATCTAAGGATATAAATTTCCCGATACATGGTACTTATCCCCCCCCACCATTAACATAGCCGATACACACATTTGATAAGCTCTCTCCTGTTGCTATATATTTGCAAATTTCAAAGAAAACTGGTCTGGTGTTCCCACCACCAGGAGTCCTCTTGGGGTGAAGACTTGGCAAGAAAGTTATAAATAGAGGCTTGAGGACAAATGAAGGAATTCAGCCATTTTGAGAGGAAAGTTGGAAGCCAGGCCATGAGGGCGGAGGGCCTTTGGATTGGGCTGGTAAACTCAAGGCTTTTAGTAAGCATAAGCTGAATATGCCTGCTAAACGCTAAAGAGGTTGAAGATTTGAACTCCGTGTTGGAGTTTGCCTTGCTGAGTTTGACTCAGGTGTTTCTGGAGAGACCATATGAGCTAGGCCCGAATAAATGAGCTCTGCTGGTTCCTGTACTGAGTTTCTTTTGACTGCCTGAAGTGAGGAGGACACTACATCAAGGTGAAGAAAGCACCACGCCTTCAAATAACTGCTTGGAAAGGTTGGAACACATCAAAGAACACCAGCATTTTGAAGCACATGCTGCTGATGGACTTTGATTGACAGGACATTTGGTGAGAAGAACAGATTAAAAGACTTAGGGTTTTGGACAATCTTAGGGTAATCAGGGTTTTCTTATGTTTTCTTTTTGTAGTAAATAATTAGGAAATCACTGTTTAAAATAGTCTGCACGCCATGAATTTTGCTTTTGGCATGGGAAAAAATATATATGTACTATATATAATATATAGTATTATATATATAGTAAGGGCTGAGGATGGTGGTAAGGACGCACAACTAGAAATATTGGAGGTCTTTCGGCTACAGACGCTGCAAAGGGTAAATTGAGACAAGCTAGTAAATTGTAAACTGCAGTTTCTGATTTTTTTTCTCTCCTGCAGTTTCTGGGGTAGGAAGCTGAGAAGCTGGCAGCTTGCATTTGTGTAACAAAAGTAGGGGGTCAGTGAAAAGTCAAGGTGTTAAGAGTTTTGAGTCTGCCTGGGAGAAGCAGGCAGAAGTTTTGTTTTTTTTTTTGAGACTATGTCTCCCTAGGTCTTTGCCCATGGAACTGCAGGCTCATGTTGCCTGGGGTACCACGGACTCAAGCAACCTCCAGCCTCAGCTTCCCAGGTAGCTGGGATTACAGGCACATGTCACCACACCCAACCAATTTTTGGGGACTAGGTCTTCCTATGCTGCCTGAGCTGGACTCAAACTGATCCCTAGGCCCAGGAGCTTCCATAGGCTAAAGCTTACAGGCACGCCCCACTGTGCCCAACTTATGATGGAATTATCTATCTTGATTTCATAATAACTTTAAATATCAGAATATATAACTGGCAAGGTTTAACATGGCAGAAGTACTAGTAAGATACTATTAAGATTTATATATAAAACAAAACGAGGCTGGGCACGGTGGCTCGTGCCTGTAAGCTTCAGCCTATGAAGTGGCCGGGGCTAAGGATCGCGGTTTGCGTCCCGCCTGGATTCCGTAGCGAGACCTAGTTCCAAAAAAAATAGCTGGGTGTGGTAGCACGTGCCTATAATCCCAGTTACCTGGGAAGCTGAGGCTGGGGATTGTTTGAGTCTGTGGGACCCTGGGCAACAAGAGCCTGCGGTTCCACGGGCAAAAATAGCTAGACCTAGTCTCAGAAAAACAAAAAACAAAAACAAAACCAGCTTGCCCCATTTCTACTATGTAGAGACAAACACTTCCAAATCCCCCCATAGTGGTATTTTCTCTATCTCTGGCTCTCAATGTGTAGTCCCTGAAATTTGTTATAAATGCAAATTCTTAGGTCCAACCCCAGACATAACTGAAGCAGACTGAGGGTGGAGTTCAATAATTTGTTTTAACAAATACAGCAGATGACTCTCATACACATGTACAGAAGTCCAAACTGTTCTAAGGACTGTTTCCACAGTAACTTCCTACTACTTCCTACCTTTTCAATACAGCTATATAAACAGTTTTGATAATGTCAATTTTAGTGCTTACTGTATTTGTTTCCATAACTGAGTATAACTATTGTATTTCTTGTAAAACTGTTTTCACTGGATAAATTACCTTATTTTTGATGCAACTGTTGATCAGTTTTTTTTTTAATTTTTAAATAAATTATTTTATTTTTGGATTTTTTACAATACATGATTACAAAATTGTTGATCCACATGGGAATACCCCATCCAACGACACCCCCTCTTGTCTTTTTACTTTTTTTTGTTGTTTGTCTATGTTTAGCCCTTTAGTCTTTTCTTGCCTTGAAAGGTCAATCTACTGCCCTTGGTTTGTATCAATGTTTCTTGTTTTTTGGTGGCTGTTGTCTCTGTTATTTTCTACCTCATTTTGTTGTTGCTCCTTCCCATTAAGCTTCAGGTCTTTGGCTTTGGGAGCCTGATTCTCCGCCTTATGTGTTTTTTTTTTTTGAGACTAGGTCTCGCTGTATTTGCCCATGGTACCGCAAGCTCACGTTGCCCAGGGTACCACGGACTCAAGCAATCCTCAGCCTCAGCTCCCAGGTAGCTGGGATTACAGGCACGCGCTACCATGCCCAGCTATTTTTTTTGGGACTAGGTCTCGCTGTGTTGCCTCAAGTGGGAGTTGAACCATGATTCCTAGTCCCAGATGCTTCATAGGCTGCTCAAGCTTACAGGCTTGAGCCACCATGTCCGGCTGGGCCCCGCCTTATGTTTTGGTTGAGTAGCTCTTCAATGGGGACAGTCATCAGCTGATGGTTGGTCTCCTCCTTTGGAGCTTCGCTGTGGGGCCACTGCCATTCTGCAGGTGTCCTCCCTCTGTGCAAAGGGGGTGTGCCATACCCTTACTGACAGCATCTCTATGCCAGGCTTTTGGTCACAGTTCCCCAGTGATGTTGTAAGTGTAGTTCTTTCATGCGTGTTCTCCTGATGAGAGACATGTATTTCAAGGGTCTTTCTTGCTGATCCTCACACCTCTTTTATTTCTGTGGTTGAAGACTGACTCGAGGTACTTATTGCTGGTGAGGGCTTGTTGGAGTGGAGACAAACCAAAAGTGTCTGTGGCGAACACCCCCCCCCATTAAGTTTTCTATACTGACTTCTAATTTATTCCCTACTTTGAAGATAGAATCATTAATCTCACTAGATATTTTAAGCATGTAATATAATTTAAAATATTTATACTGGACCATGTATTTGCATTTTTTCTTGACAATATCCTCCCTGTGACTCCATATCCTCTTCTTTAAATCTATACTCAGGATCTTTAGAGGTGCCAGGCTGCTACTACCCTGGAACTCCCCTCTTTCCTTCTGATAAAGTCCTGCTTCTGTTTCCTGGGTCCTACACCTCATTTTTTGGTAAGGTCCTTATTTTGATGTAACATTTTCCAGTAAGAAATTTTCCAAGGAAGACCGCTTGGAATGTACATAGCTTAGAGAAACTCTGTGTTTATAAATGTCTTTAATCTTATATTTCATTTAAGTTAGAGGGTTGAGTCTAAGTCAGAAAGCCTCATTATTACCCAGTTTCAGTTGGTGACCACAGGGCTGCCCTCCTCTGGTTAATTAGCCCAAGGGAATAAAACCCTTGCGTTAATTACCTCAACAGCCAAAAGGTAGATGGTAAAGTCACTATGGTTCAAATGCAGTCATGGAGCCAAAATGGACAGGTTTTGTAATGTGCCTCTTAATGGGATTCTTTGGGCATACAGTAAAAAAGCCCTCTGTGTATGTTGGGTATCTGTTTAGGATAAAGTGCTTGCTATGTCACAATGCATACTAGTTGCTGATAAGGAAAAAGTGTAAATTTTAATATAAAGTTGCCAGACAAAATCCAGTATGTACGTAAAAAGCCAGATTTGCCTAGAGTTTGCAAATTCAGGAAAAAGCAGGAGACTACTCAGTATAGCTTGAATATTTATGCAGCCACGACAGTCTGAATGAAGTTGGTTCTACAAGGTCACATGACTTGGTTTTTCCCTCTTGGCTACTTAATTGGTAAACCCCCACTTTCTTGAATAATGTGTGTACTGACTAGTATGTGTAGTATGTTTTTGTCTAAGTGTATTGAGATTTTGCCTGATTGTGTGGAAATGGAATAGTAGTTTGATAAATGTTTTAATTGGTATTGATGAAACTGCATGTTTTATTGTGTTTCATGGATATTTGTTTGATAAATGCTTTAACTGGTATTGATGTAACTGCATATTTTGCTTGGTACATGCAATGTTTTTGCATGTTGGGTTGAAAAATGAGTTTGTTTTATAGTTTATTTTTATAAAGATCAGAATGGAAGAAATGATACCAGGCCATTAGCAGGATATATAATTTGATAAAAAGCTAGCTACTTTTCCTGTTGCTATAGTTATGCAAAATTTTAGAAAGCTAAGTATCATCTTGAAAATGATGGGGTGGCCTGGCTCTGGGTGCCATTGTCTCTTGCTTTAGGATTGCAAACTTTAGGAAGGACATGCTAGCCATGCTAGAATGGCCTTGATTGAAATATCCTTTGATAAAGATGCAAGGTAACGTGATAACTCAGATGTTCCGGGACAGGGGCAAACAAAATTGAAGGACTGAAATATTCGTTGAGGGGCAAAGAAAGGGATATTCAGCCATTTTGGGAGGAAAGATGGAGGCCAGATCATGAAGGCTGAGGGGCCTGAAGCCCGGGGCCATGAGAAGCCTCAAGCTCAGGTTTTAGCCTGGCCTAGTGACTCATAGCTTATGTAGTAAGCATAAGCTGAGTGTGCCTGCTGAAAGCTAAAGAGGTTGGAGATTTGAACTCCATGTTGGAGTTTGCCTTGCTGCGTTTGACTAAGGTATTTCTGGAGTGACCCTGTGTGTCAGGACTGAGAAGCAAATGAACTTTGCTGGTTCTGGTACTATGGAGTTTCTTTCTACTACCTGGAAGAAGACAAGGAAAAGAGCATGGAGGAGTTGGAGCATGCCAAAGGAGCATGACAAAGAAAGATGTTGACTCTTGGAACATGTGAATGAACTCTGAAAGACTGGACAAGTGGTGAGGTCAGTTGGACTTAAATTGAGGCAAACTAGTGTAAAGTTTAAAATGCAGTTCTAAGTTTTTTTTTTCTTGCTGCAGTCCAGCTGGGAGAGAGAGCTGAGAAAAGCTGGTAGCTGACTTTTGCATTATCAATAGTAGGTGGTCAGTAAAAGTGCTAATTAACTGCTTTGAGTTAGCCTGCCTGGGAAAAGCAGGCAGGTGATTTAAGTTCAAGTTAAAAAGCCTCTGGTCACCTGGTTTCAGTTTGATTATAAAATGATTTTCTCCAGAACTTCAAAGGCACTGTTAATTTTCAGTAGTCTTGATTCTGATTACTAAGTCTTTGTATGTACTCCCTCCACCTCTGAAAATTTCCATCCCTCCCGTAACTGATATTCTGAAATTTCATAGTGTTTAATTTTCATTCTCTTGTGCTAGGTAATCTGCAAATCTATTTAATATAAAAACCTCAAGTACTTCTGGGTAATTTTATTTCTTCTTTGACAATGTTCTCACTTTATTCTGTTGTTCTATCTGGATCAACAATGATTCATATATTAAAATTCCTAGACCAATCCTCCAAATTTCTCCCAGTTTTCATTCTAAGTTTTCAGATAGATTTCCTCAATCTTCCACTCATTCTTTGGATTTCACTTTTAACATGGTTATTTGTAAGAATATATCTCATTTTGGTTCTTTTCTTTTAAATTTCCTGTTAATGTTTCACAGATGCGGTATCTTCTCATACTATCATTTTTTTGCTCTCAACATTGCCTTTATCTTTTCTCAAACACTCAAAAATTTGACTTCATATTTAAAATGGAAGCACAGGAATGCTATTTTGTAGGCTGTGTGTGTATAGATAAGACTCATTAACTGATGGACTTCCAGATAGAGCTACTAGGTAAATACCTGACAATTTCACTAGGGGATCTACAAAATATTAGCTTCTATGGGCCTGTTGCCTCTGGTTACTCCAGAGAATGATCCTCTGAATTTCTCAACTGAGACACTTATACTTGGCCAAGAGAACATTCTGGAAGCTGAAAATGGGAGTGTGTGGCTTCAGTGTGTGGGCTTTTGCATTAATGTCCCTGTTTTCAGTTTAAAGTTTAACTTTAATCCTGCATAAATTTTGAGTCTTTCAGGCCTGGTCCCTCCAGAGTTATGTTAAGGACAGGTGGGATAAATTTGGGAGTATATAATTAAGTATGAATGTGACCAGCCAAAACTTACATTCTCAGTCCTATCTTGTGCCTTATCTTGACAATTATCTGGTACCTCCAACCCCTAAGGTTTTTTAGGCTTCTGTAATGTGAATTGGCTTACATTTCAGCTTTCTCCTCACTGCTAAGTTGACTTCCATCTTTTATTTAGCTACTTCCAAAACTCTGCTGAGATCTCTCAGTTGCTATTGTCTCTTTTGTTCTCTGTCCTTCTGACTTTGTCTTTAAAAGAAATTTTTACAGGACAATCCAAAGTAAATTAGAACCTGTGAAGTGCACTCAGAAGTTTTACAGCTTGATGGGCTTGATGACTTTGCAAATTAGAAGCAGAACATTACTAGAACTTCAAAAGCTCCTTTGGGCTTCTTTCAGCCACTAACCACCTTGAGGGTAATCATTATTTTGATTTCTAGGCATTATACCTCTTTTTGAAATTTATTTTGCTAAACATTATTAAGATGAGAAGTCTCTAAGATAATCCCCAATGCCTGGTATTCAGTGTTATATAATATCCTCCTCTTAAGCATGAGCAAGGTCTATGATTTGCTTTAACCAGAATATAGTAAAGGTAATAGGATACCAATTCTGGGATTAGGTAATATAAGATTGTGACTTGCAGTTACTGCTTTATTAGTTTGCTTATTCTGATCAATAATAAGCAATTATATTGGAGATGGCCACATGGAAAGGACTGGTCATAATCAGCGAACAACTGAGGCCCTCAATGTAACAACTGTAAGGAACTGTAGTTGCACCTTCAGATGAAAACCTAGCCATTGTCAACATCCTGAATGAAGCCTTGTGAGAGCCTGAAGTAGAGGATATAACGAAGCTAGAGTAATGAAGCTAGGGTAATGAAAATGACCACAAGGAATAAAATTATAAATACACGTTGTTCTAAAAATCCTAAAATTTGTGGTAATCTGCAACATATCAATAAATGATATAATTTTATGCTTATATGACTCAGCTGTATATTACAGATGTGTACCTGTACACTGCACAGGTAGTTCATGAATTTTTACTGTCACCTTCAAGTATTAAGCTAATTGATAGTAGACTTTTGGAAAATTTTCAGTTTGTATTTTATGAATACAGTTATTATAAACATCCTTGTACATATTCTTTGATATGTGTGCATAAAATATTTCTATTTGATACACATGTAAGAATAAAATCACTTAGTCATTGAGTGTGTTCAGTTTTAGCAGATACCACCAAATCTAATTCCAGATGTCCCACTTCTTCCTTAACAGTATTATGTGACTTTTTTGTATTTAGCTATATGGTGGTCTGAATATTTATTCCTCGATGATTCATTAAGTGCATATCATCTTGTATGCTTATTGGCCAGGTGCATATTCTCTTGCAAATTTTCTATTCAAATCTCTGGCCAGTGTTTCTGTGGAGATTTTTCTTTCTTTTTTTCTTTTTTAATTTTTATTTTTGCATACTTTACAATATATGATTGTATAACTGCTAATCCACATGGGAATACCCCCCCACACCACATCTCCCCTGGTCTCTTTGCCTCCTTTCTTTTTGTTGTTTGTCCTCTATGGAGACTTTTCTTACTGATTTACAAGAGATCTAGGTATTAGTCCTTTGTCAGAGAAGGAGGGGATAAGAGGCAAGGTGGAAGAAAGTGGCAGTGCTTTTCCCCACTCTGTGGCTTTACTTTCCATGCTCTTCAAATTACATCATTTGAGGCCGGGCATGGTGGCTCGTGCCTGTACGCTTCAGTCTATGAAGCAGCCGGGGCCAGGGATCGCGGTTCGAGTCTCGCCTGGGGCCCGTAGCGAGACCTAGTTCCAAAAAAATAGCTGGGCGTGGTGGCGCGCACCTGTAATCCCAGCTACCTGGGAAGCTGAGGCTGGGGATTGCTTGAGTCTGTGGTACCCCGGGCAATGAGAGCCTGTGGTTCCACGGGCAAAAATAGCGAGACCTAGTCTCAAAACAAAACAAAACAAAACAAAACAAAAAAAACCCAAATTACATCTTTTGATGAAAAGTTCTGGAAATAAAGTTATCCATTTTTCCTGTGTGGTTAAAATTTGTTATAATCTTTTTAAAAAGATCTTTGCCTGTTCAAAGGTTACAAAAATGTCTATTTAAAATTTCATATTTACATTTACAGTTGATCTAGAATGGATACTATACATGGCATGAGGCCAAGTGAAGATTTTTTTCCCAAAGAGTTATTCAACTTGTCCAGTTGACTGAAAAAAAAAAAAATCATTCTTTTTCCACGTTTTTTTAAAATCAGTCAAACTGTATTGCTTCTGGACTCTAGACTGTTCAACTGATTTACTTGTCATTTTTGATCTCCTTAAGTCCTTTATGACTATTTAGCATAGGCTTTAAGTAGGTGTGAAGATAGGCTCTTCTTCAAGTCCTAAAGAGCTTTTTTTTTTGAGACTAGGTCTCACTATTTTTGCCCATGGAACCGCAGAGGCTCACGTTGCCCAGGGTACCACAGACTCAAGCAATCCCCAGCCTCAGCTTCCCAGGCAGCTCGGATTACAGGCACGCACCACCACGTTTAGCCATTTTTTTGGGACTAGGACTCGCTACGTGCCCCTGGCGGGACTTGAACCGTGATCCACGGCACGGCGTGGCTTCCTAGGCTGTCACCTACAGGCATGCGCCACCATGCCCGGCCCTAAACAGCTCAGTTTATTATGTAAAATCAATTACAAATCATTATCACCTGTTCCTATGCAAGTACTATCTGTAAATACAGATTTAGCAGGCAAAAATTAAGAAAAATAACCTATTACATTTATATGAAGTGCTATTTGTTAAATACATATAAGTACCCATGACAGATTCCAAGTTGTATTAATCACTAATTTCCTCAGTGCCAGATACCTATAATTTTCCTCTAATTATTAGAGGGAGGATATGAGAAATAGCAAATGTAATCAGGAAAAATGTCTGAGGTAGAAATGATGGCAAATTATAAATCTTTGGCAAAATATATAGTTTGGGTCCTAAGAAAAATTGAAGAACTACATGCTGAACAAAAGATTTTGAGTTTAGTTTACTTGCAAAAATGCATTATCTTGAATTTCACTTGTAATAGGTTTCAGTAAAAGCTCTCTAAGTTTTTATGTTCCAAGCCCTTACTTTGAAAATCTCCCCACATCCCTTATTTGCACCTCTTTACCTATACTGATTGACAACACAGTAATAATAAAGCATGAAATGTAAATACATAACTCCACTTAAGGGAATAAAATTTTTAAAGATAGCCTGCTATTATCTTTGTCTAGTGAAAATCTCATTTAAAAAGGTGTACCTCATAATTTTGTGGAGAACGCCTACTAACAAAATAGAAAGCAAACACTATTCTAAATAACAGAGAAAAGATCTACCCACATTTCAATAAGTCCAATAAAAAACTGATATTGTTTCAAATTTAATGAATTTCATTATTTTTTTCCCTCCCAATGGATGCCTAAGAGCTACGATTAAGAAATAATTTCCTAACCTGGTCACAGCATCCACCAAGAATGGTGCTGGGGGAGAGATCAGTGAGATTACCTCTCTCTTCCCATGTCCTTCCTTCCCTGCCAAGGATGATCCATTTCCTGTAAGGTCATTAGAAAGGACACTGCTCTGCTGAGGAAAACACATAACAACATCTGAGTAGAGGTGACAATACCTGCCCAACAGTCAGCACTTCAGCTCCAAATCATTGTTCTCTAATCATCATGGTAAAAGGCACATTTTGATGATTTTTACTGCTTTGTTTTTGCCATTCTTTACCTAAGATTTTTAATTTTTTTATGGCATCCTTAAGCATTTACACACAGAAAAGTTAAATCACTAGCTTGAAGTCATTAAGCTCAGTTAATGGAGCTCTGACAGTGACTCTACATTTCTAAGGAAAAACAAGATTATACAGGAAAAACAGTATTATAGATTTCTAAGAAAAACAAGTCTGGTGGTAATCCTTTAAGCCTCACTCTGAAACAGCAAAAGGAAAAAAAAAAAGTAAATATCATGAACTTACTGGCACAATCCACCTGGGTGTAACCATGGATGTTGAAGATACCTAAAATACATTTAATATGTGTATTTAATTTTCCATAACTATACTCAGTTTTCTTCTGACACAAAATGCATTGTATGTATTGAGATGCAGCTCTTAGTGATCCCCTGTCACCTGACATGGGCTTCTAAGATCCTTTTTTACAATACATAATGCCATATATACTTCTCCATTTAAGAAACAAATAATCTGGAGAATTTCTTTATTCTAAAATTTTACTTACTCCAAGAATGCTATTACTAAGTAGGACTTTCACCCATCCCTATTATCATTTAACATATTTTATGAAATTTCAGTTAACTGCAAATAATCATACATTCCTTAACAGTAGATTTTAAGTAGTCCAATCAAAGAAAACAAAGAACAGAGAAACTACACAAGGTGTACACAAGTCATTCTCTACCACATATGCATGTAGAAAAATTAATAAAAATATCCATAATGCTCCTGACTCACAAGGTCTTTGTTAAATTTTTGTTAATTCTAATTTTTAAATCTTTTGTTGTAGAATTATAATCTAATGACTCTCCCTGTATTTTATGGAAACTTAGAGTAGGTCTTATATTCTGGTAAGAAAATACTAATGTAAATCCAGGTCTTACTAAGTTAGGTAACTATAAAGAATGATAGTATACAAAGTATTACTTTCCCACCTATATTAAGAAACTGCATTTTTACCATAGGAAATAGAAAGGAAAGAAAGACAAAGAAGGGAAAGGGAAAGAGAAGTGGAGGGAATGAAGGAGAAAATATGGTAAAATTAATAAGCAATAACGGTTTGGCTAAAATGAGTCTTGAAAGAACCGTAATTAACCCTGGGCTAGACAACAATTTAAAATAAATTAAAAAAAAAGAACCATCATTAAAGCAAATATAAATGGATTAATTTGAATCAGAGGATAGAACTCTTAAATTTAAAAACCAAGATCCAGCACAAAAGTTCATTTAAAACCAATGGAATTAGGAAAGTTAAAAATAAAGGGACCAAAAACTATATACCAGGCTATAGAAATTGAAAAGAAAACTTAAATGTTTATTTTATTTTAATCAGTGAAAAGGGAAGAGGGAAAAAAGAGGGTAAAAGGGGACAATTTAAAGTGTTAAAACTCAGGGGCCGGGCATGGTGGCTCATGCCTGTAAGTGGCAGCCTAAGAAGCCACAGCCAGGGCTAGGGATTGCAGTTTGAGTCCCACCTGGGGCACGTAGCAAGACCTAGTCCCAAAAAAATAGCTGGGTGTGGTGGCGTGCACCTGTAATCCCAGCTACCTGGGAAGCTGAGGCTGGGGATTGCTTGAGTCTGTGGTACCCCAGGCAACGTGAGCCTGTGGTTCCATGGGCAAAAACAGCGAGACCTCGTCTTAAAAAAAAAAAAAAAAAAAAAAAAAAAGAGACATTTATAGGACACTCTATCTCCCAAAAAAAAAACTGTGGTACAAGAAACTTTCTCAAGGACAGACTATATTTTGGGTAACAATATGTGACATATATGTGTCAATAAATCCAGGAAGAAACCATATCAAGTATCTTTTCTGATCACAAGGCTATCAAACAAGAAATCAACAACAAAAAGAAAGCAGAAAAAAATCTCACATATATGGAGACTGAACAGCAAGTCACCGAATGACTTTTGGATTAATGGGAAATTAAAGGAAAAATTAAAGTACCTCAAGACAAATAAAGATACAAGCTACCAGAACCAATGTAATGTGATAAAGCAAAAGTAGTATAACAAGAGGGCAATATACAGTAACACAAGTTCCTACCAAGAAACAAGAAAGATCTGGGGGAGGGGAGAGTAATAAGAAACATCGCAAATAAATAATCTAATATTATAATCGAAGGAACCATAAAACTAAGACAAATGAAATCAAACTCGGAGAATGGAGGAAATAATAAAAATTGAAGCGGAAATAAATGAAACTGAAATCTAGAACACAAAAGATCAGTAAAACCAAGAGCTGTTTTTATGAAAAGATAAAACAGACAACTCATTAAGAAACAAGAAAGAAAACTCCAATAAATAGAACCAAAACTGAAACAGGTCAGGCATGGTGGCGCATGCCTGTAAACGGCAGCCTAGGAAGCTGAGGCTGGGAATTGCTTGAGTCCATGGTACCCCAGGTAACGTGAGCCTGCGGTTCCGTGGGCAAAAACAGCAAGACCTAGTTTCAAAAAAAAAAAAGTAAAGAAAATTGAAACAGTTACCAAAAGTCTCCCAAAGAGCAAAAAGTCCAGGAATCGATTTCACCAATAAATTCGACCAAACCTTCAATGATGAACAAACACCTGTCCTCAAACTTTTCCTAAAAATTGAATAGGTAATGCTTCCAAATACATTCTATGAAGTCAACATCACCCTCTGATATCAAAACCTGACAAAGACATCAACAAAAAAACAGTATTTACAGGCCAACTTCCACAATGAGCATATATGCAAAATAAAATCTATACAATCCCATTTCAACAGAACATTAAAAGAATCATATATCAAAGCCAGGCGTGGTGGCATGTGCCTATAATCCCAGGTGCCTACCTGGGAGGCTGAGGCTAGGGATCACTTGAATCCATGGGTAGAAAAGGAACTTACCTCGACATAATAAAGGTCATATATGACAAAGTCACAGCTAACATCACACACAATGTTGAAAAATCAATACTTTCCTCTAAGATCAGGTACAATACAGGCATGCTCTCTTATCACTACCACTCAACATAGTATTAAAAATCCTAGCAAGAGCAATTACCTAACTAGGGAAGAGAAAGACAAAATGACTCCAAATTGGGAAAAAAGTAAAACTATCACTGACATGGTAAGATACCTAAAAAACCCTAAAGACTCCAACATCTCCACCCAGTTCCCTTGGGTACCTGGTCAACTATACCCCTGGAGGCTCTGCCTTCCCCTGCAGGCAAGGTTGGTGCCGCCCCCCGCCCCCATCACATTTCTAAATGGGTGGGGGGTGGCTTTCTGGGGACCTGGACCATCTTAAGTGATGGGCTGGAACCCACATCTTCACTGACTTCCCTCAAGGACTGGGTCAACTATACCCCTGGAGGCTCTGCCTTCCTCTTGAAGACCCCATGGGAATGGGGGGGGGGTGCTGGGTGTGCAGGCCAACGGGGAGGTGGGGCGGGATGGGGTTAGGGGAAGGGATGTAGTTATCACCCCCTCTGGATTGCTCCAAAATCAGTCAATCCTCACCAGGAACAACAAAATCACTAATTCAGCAGCAGATACACTTGAAGATGGCAAGGAGAAAGAATTAAGGTCCAGGACAAACATGCCAGATCCAGGGGACACAAGGCTGTCTATATATGTCTTTTTCAACTATAATGAAAAACTGTCTCAGAAATACACCCCCAAGATTTCCACAGATGGGAATGGAATGTCCAGTTCAGAGATGCCATTAGTGCAAGGTAGGCAGTCCCCCTTCCCCCCAGCCTGCCCTTCACAGGGAGAAGAAAACCACAGAGACCAGGCAGTGGCCCCACAATGAGCCTGACCAACCATTGGTCAGTGCCTGTCCTGATCAAAAACGTAAGCCGGGTACAGTGGCTCGTGCTTGTAAGCTTCAGTCTACAAAGCAACTAGGGATCACAGTTCGAGTTCCACTTGGGGCAACACAGTGAGACCGAGTCCCAGAAAATAGCTGGGTGTGGTGGTGTGCGCCTGTAATCCCAGCTACCTGGGAAGCTGAGGCTGAGGATTGCTTGAGTTCGTGGTACCCCAGGCAACGTGAGCCTGCAGTTCCATGGGCAAAAATAGTGAGACCTAGTTCTCAAAAAAAAAAAATGTGGTGTAGACCTTCCTGCCCTCTGCGACCACGCCACAATGGTGTGGTCGCTGCATCCCACACGCACCGGTTCCACTCGCCTCTCGAGGTCGGGTGGGGTGGAGCTGGGTCAACCCAAGATCTGTTGGGCCTGGCCGGCCGGACCCCACCACACATCTGAGCCCTGTGAAGAAGCAGGGCGTGCTGTACGGGGAGCAGGTGATCCACCACAGACCCCTCTGGGTTTGCCTCCACTCATGAGAGCCCTAACCAGGAGTAAGTATCTTAAGACAATTATTCATCCACAGAAACCAAATGGGTGAGGTACTGGAGGAAGACCCCAAAATTGTGCCACCCGGGCAGGACTCAAGGTGAACAGGGCGAGCATCACCCAACACTGAACTGCTAGAACAAATAAAATACGACGCCTACAATGTCACTGAGGAGCTGTGAACAGAAACCTTGCACAGAGACGCTGTCAATAAGGGCACTGCACATCCTCTTTTCTTAGAGGGAAAAGGCTTGCCAAAAGCTGGGCACATTGGCTCGTGCCTGTAAGCTTCAGCCTATGAAGCAGCTGGGATCCCGGGGGGAATCCTGCTGGGGGCAACACAGCGAGACCTAGTCCCAAAAAATAGCTGGGCGTGGTGTTGCGCGCCTGCAATCCCAGCTACATGGGAAGCTGAGACTGGGGATTGCTTGAGTCTACGGTACCCCAAGCAACGGGAGCCTGCGGTTCCATGGGCAAAAATAGCAAGACCTAGCCTCAAAAAAAAATTAAATAAATAAATAAGAAGTAGTAAAATGTGACAGAAACTGGGTAGGAGAAGATGACCAATAAAAAGGAGACACTGAAAGAATACAAGTATGTATGAACTGGCTACTGTCAACAAAGATACATTTGGAAAACTAAGTACAGACCACTGTGTCCCAGAAAACACGATTACACCTGGGAAAAGGACACTGCTCCAGGAAAGAAAAAAGGAATCCAATTGACTAATAACTAGCAGTGAAAGAAACAATGGAGTGACCAAAAGTGGGGAAGAGGGGAGGAACACCCAAAAAGGCAAGAGTGCAAACAAATCCTATATAACTAAAAAAAACCAAAAAACCAAACAAAATCCTAAAGATTACACTAAAATGCTACTAGAAACAATAAATCAGTAAAGTGGTAAGTTACAAAATCAATATATGAAAGTGTTGCATTGTTGTATCTAACAATTAACTAGAAGATAAAGAAATCAAATCAAGGTAACAAAAAGAATGCCTAGGAAAAAACTTAAAGCAGGTGAAAGAACTAATTCTACAACAAAAACTAAGAAATCAGAGACAACACAAGGAAATAGTTCAAGTGCACAGACTCGAAGAATTAATATTGGCAAAATGGTATTTTACCCAAAGGAATATTAATTGCTTTAATGCAATCCCAAAACTCCAACAGCTTTCTTCCAAGAAATACAGCACACATTACTGAAATTTATATGAAACCACAAGAAACCCTGAAAAGAACAGAGGTATTATGCTCCTGGATTTCAAATTATATTATACAGGAATAGAAATAAAAAATACTGGAATAAAAATAGATACGCATGTCAACAAAATAGGACTGAGAACCCAAAAATAAACCTATAATTGCATGGAGAATTAATCTACAACGACCAATTTGTGGGATTAAGAATATAAAATGGGCCGGGCACAGTGGCTCGTGCCTGTAAGCTTCATCCAATGAAGCGGCTAGGGCTAGAGATCACGGTTCGAGTCCTGCTCGGGGCAACACAGTGAGACCTAGTCCCAAAAAATAGCTGGGTGTAGTGATGTGCGCCTTAATCCCAGCTACCTGGGAAGCTGAGGCTGGCGATTGCTTGAGTCCATGGTACCCCGGGCAACGTAAGCCTATGGTTCCATTGGCAAAGACAGCGAGACCTAGTCTCAAACAAACAAACAAACAAACAAACAAACAAACAAACAAAACGAATATAAAAATGGAGAAAGGAAAGTCTCTTTGGAAAGCCACATGCAAAACAATGAAACTAGATCATTCTCTCAAACTATATACAAAAATTAATTCCAAATAGGACAAAGATACGGTTGTAAGATCAAAATCCACAAAGCACATTTAAGAAAAAACTTAAGTAAAACATCTAATGACTGACTTCCAGAAGGTCTTTGAAGACTCAACTCCAACAGCATGGGAAACAAAAGCAAAGACAAATAAATGGGACCGTATCAAATCAAAAACTTCTGCATAGTGAATGACACTCATTAAAACACCAAGTCATTATATCAAAAGGAAAAAATTTACAAATCACACATCCAACTAGAGGGTAATATACAAAATATACAAAGAATTATACAACTCAATCAAAAGTGCAATCAAAAAAACCTAGACAGACTAGCTAAATAGACACTTTTCTGAGGGAGACACAGATGGGCCAGCCAGCCAACATAAGGAAAAAATGTTCATTATCACTTATTTCCAAGGAAATGCAAATCAAGCTACAATGAGGTAATACCTCACACCTGTGCAAAGGTCAAAAACAGACCAGAAGTAAGTGTCAAAAACAGACCAGAAGTAAGTGTTGGTGAGGATATTAAGGAAAAGGAACACTAGGATACTGCAAGTAATTTGGGACCCTGACATTAAAAAAAAACTTTGGTTAGCCTTAGAAATATCTTCTTGTCACGTATATTTTACATACTTACCAATCTCCAAAGTGAAGTGAGTTTGCATGCTTTCTCAAACTTTCTACGTAGTCTTACTAATGGATATTTCTCCCCTAACTTTTTGGTTCTGCTTTTGTTCCTCTCTGGAAAGGACATTTATAATTCTAATTAAGATACTCCATGAGAATGTAACTGTAATCTAGCCATTAAGATATCACAATAAAAAATTTCCTCAGCAATATGAATACTTTAAACATTTCTATGTTTTTCCCCCAATAGCTTTGATAAAAACTTTTACTGAACTTTTCCCCAGAAGACAATAGCTTTCTTAAAGCCAATATAAAATATAATGGAAAAAAAAATCTCATTAATAGTAGCACAAGTAAGTATGAAGGATCTGGGAATAACAAAAAGAAAAAAGTACAGAATTTATATACCTACCTACCTACCCAACTTTGATAAGAGATAAGAGAAAGGAAGTCTTCAATTAGAGAAAATAATGCACTCTGAGCTACAATGACAATCATAAGCACATCAATTATTTGATGAAATTAGTATGCAAATTTAATGCAATTACAAATTACAAATACATGCAATGAAATATGTTTATATACACATTATATAATATATAATGTATAAAAATATCATTATATAAATATATATCATCATACATAGACACACAAATTCAAACTGATAGAATTCTGGTACAGAAAGATAATACTTTACTATACACTCCTACTAAAAAAAAAATTTTTACTAAATTGGTGGTTTTTTTTTTTTTTGAGGCTAGGTCTCGCTATGTTGTCTGGGGCACCCTGGACTCAAGCGATCCCCAGCCTCAGTCTCAGCCTCCCAGGTAGCTTGGATTACAGGTGCACACCACTATGCCCAGCAATGTTTTGAGACTAGTTCTCACTATGTTGCCCTGGGTGGGTCTCAAACCCATGGGTGGACTCAAGCAATTCCTATTCTCTAAGCCTCCCATTCTAGGCTGGGATTAAAGCCATGGGCCACCATGGCCGGCTTAAATTTTACTAAATTGTTAAATGACAAAACCTGTAAGCTAGCAAGACATTTTTCAAAGCACAAATTCCTTTTCATCTTGCTATATTAAGTATATTTACCTGAGGTGTAACTGTGTGGTCAATTAGATTCTCAGTTAGAGACAAAAGCAAGGCATCCAATTCATCTGTAGCTTCCTAGGGACATAGTAAACATAGTTGTTAAAAGGCACAATAGTTATCAGTTAGGTGGTTGTTTTTGTTTTTTTTTAGACTAGGTCTCACTATTTTTACAAGTGGAACCACAGGTTCCCATTGCCCGGGGTACCACAGACTCAAGCAATCCCCAGCCATAGCTTCCCACGTAGCTGGGATTACAGGCGCATGCCACCACGCCCACCTATATTTTCTTGGAACTTAGGTCTCGCTATGTGTCCCTGGAGGGACTCGAACCGCGATCCCTAGACCCGGCTGCAGCTTCCTAGGCTGCTGCGTACAGGCATGCGCCACCATGCCCAGCCTTTATCTTTGAGTTTTAATTTGAAGAAAAGGTATTTCTGATTGAAAATATTTTAGGTTGAGTTTTTAAAAAATATTTAAATCTAAAAATTTATACATCTAAATACTAATTACACATGATCTCTGAGTAATGGGAATAGAGGTGATTCAATTTCTTTAATGAAATATTTGGCAAATATCTATAACAGATATGCTTATACAATAATAAGCAAAATGGCTAATGTTAATTTGCAGGGATGAATCTCAATCAACTTGCAAATTAAAACATTTACTGGGCAATGGTGGGTTTCTAAGATTTTTGAATTGGTGAGGATATGCAAATAGATAAATGAAAGTAGGAGCTGGGATGAGCTCATTATACTGCAATACAATTTCAATAAGTTTGTTTTTATTCTAGAAAGTTTATTTCAATCAATCAATATTTATTTAGTGTCTACTAAATGTCATATATTATTTGAGATACTAGGGAAGCATAGTTATGATTCCCCCCCCCCCAAAAAAAAAAAAAAAAACATCTGAAAGTCAAAAATACAAACAACATGAAAGCTGGAGAAGATCCCCTAAGATATTCTTGTGAGGAATGTGATAACAGGATCTCCTTATAGAATTGAACCTCATTTTTTGCTGGTGTCTATCAGAGATCATGAAATATTATTGATGATATCATAGGATTCAAATGAGAATGATCTTTGAAGAAACCTTAAGAGAAAAAAATATTCTTACCTTTAGAACAGAACCATTTCCCACAGGTGTGGTGTGCATCAGAGCAAGACAATCTTCAGGAAGTGGCATATTATGTTCATTTGCTACAGCACTAAAAGGAAAAGATTAAATTCACATCATGGAGGACCTATACAAGTACAGACAGTACTTTCAAAGAAAGGTTTTAAGAAAGTAGCATATTGATTATATGGTGGGGAAGAAGAAATTACAACTTGTAAGGTACATGATAGCACTCAGTGGTGCACTCATACCTTTGTGAAACCCTGTCCCACTCCCACACAACTGTTTTCATGTACAGATCACATTCATTCAAAGATGATCAGAATAGTAGCCTACTTTCCTTCTCTCTTAAATCTCAGTGAAATGATAGAAAAGACATCTTTAAGAATAAATTCGTAAGACTTCAAAATCAATGAAACGTGGCTAGTGATAGTTCAGAAACTCAAGAAAATCCTATGACACACAGCACAGAGGATGATTGCAAGAATACAGAAAGAGTAATTGTTGTGGTCACCTTCAAATAACATCAGAACTAAAGAAAAGATAAGATAAAAAGACAGATGATCAGATTTAAAAGACGAGTTGATTTTTAAAAACTGTAGTAAAATACAAAAATGGGAAATCTTAGCGCATCAGAAATTACATGGTCCTGTAAAAGTCTTGGTGACAGGGTAGAACAGTGAGGAAACAATAAGGAGAAGCCAGCATGAAAGCTATACACTAAAGAGCTCTGCTGCAAAAGACAGAAGCAACATACAAAAATGCTACAGATATTACAACAGGTCTAGGCAGAGGACATCACACCACCTGCTACCTGTAGGTCTGGGAGATAAGGATGTCTAATTCCAGATAAGAACAACGGAAGCAGTTCAACAATAAGTCTTCAACACCAGTAAAGAAAGATGAAAAAAATCTACAGTCAAAATACTATTATTGACCAAGAAACACTCTAGAAACACAAATATTTCCAGTAGTAAATGCCAGTCCTTTCTAATATCACTGAAAAGTGTGCAAAACCCAGCAATTCCTGTGTACTCTACAAGGAGACTGAGAAAATTGAGAAATAATCAAATATAATCAGTGATGAAGAGGACTGTTTAATCAACAATAAGGCAAAGAGAAAAGAAAGATCAGCTATGAGAAACAGAATGTTAAGATAATGACTTGTGATTTTTCAGAACTGAAATAAAACAAAACAAAAAAACACAGGTCCTCAGGTTGAAAGATCACCTTAAATACTAGTAAAAATAAAAAATAAATCCTCAGAAAATGACGAGATGTGCACCAGGCACAGTGGCACGTCTGTGACAGCTTATGGAGTCGTGGTGGGGTCTGGGATTGTGGTTCGAGTTCCACCTGGGGCAACACAACGATACCTAGTCCCAAAAAACAGCTGGGCATGGTGGCGCATGCCTGTAATCCCAGCTACCTGGGAAGCTGAAGCTGGGGATTGCTTGAGTCTGTGGTACCACGGGAAACGTAATCCTGTGGCTCCACCAACAAAAATAGTGAGACCTAGTCTTAAAAAAAAAAAAAAAAGAGATGTGCAACTTAAAGAATGAGCTGTAAAAACAGAAAAAAATCAGCTTCCTAGGCTGGGCACAGTGGCGCGTGCTTGTAAGCGGCAGCCTAGGAAGCTGTGCCTGGGGCCAGGTATCACGGGAAGATGAGGCTGGGGATTGCTTGAGTCTGTGGTACCCCGGGCAACAAGAGCCTGCAGTTCCACCGGCAAAAACAGCGAGACCTAGTCTTAAAAAAAAAAAAAAAAAAAATCAGCTTCCTGCATCAAAAAGAGAAAGCTCAGAGAAAAGGAATCAATATAATAAACAAGAAAACTAAAAAGAGTGAAATGTCTTACAATGAATACTACCAACCATTCAAGAAAAGATTTCATATAGTTTATAAGACTGCAGAACATGGAAAGAGGCAGGTAAAAAGTTTCTGTATCCATTCTACTCAGTATGAGTAGGACCCAGAAATTCCACTTCTAGATGTTTACTCTAAGAAAACCCTAAAAAAAAAAAAAAAAGTGAGTACAAGGAAAACTATAAACAACTTTAAATTGAAACCAAAATATGTCTATTAATATAAGAAAAACTAAATTTTGGTAGGTTCAAGTAATGACATCTAAAATGAAGTAACTGGGTAACTTTTTTTAAATTCAGCTCTATCAAAATAAAAACCACTAAACTATAAACTTTAGATGTCTGAATAGACATTTCTCCAAAGAAGACATGTATCTGAAACAATGTTTGACACTGTTAGTCCTTAGGTAAATGAAAAATGAAAATCACAATGACATACATCACTTTATAACTCACTAGAATAGGTATTGCTTAGACAAGAGTGATTAATAAACATTGCCAAAGATATGGAGAAATTGGAACCTTCTATATTTTGCTGATGGCACTGGAAATGTTGCACCTGCTTTGGGAGACACTCCATTAAACATGGAGTTAAGCATGCAGTCTCCTGAGGGCTGCCTGTATGCCCAGGTCCCTAGTTGTTGGAGCTCCCTTGCCAGTGGGGAGCAAAGGGGTGAAGGATCCTGGGTAAGCCCCTGAGCCGGGTGAGCCCAGGAGGTGGGCCAGGATGAGGGTTTTGGTGGCCCTACCCACCAGCAGATGGCTGCTGCACAGGGCAGCCATCTGTAGCCAGATCAGCAGAGCCATGTTGCCTCCTGCTCCTAGCCCAAGGGAGCATGGAAGGGCACAGGCTCAGCCATCTAGGCCCTGCCCACATGCTGGGTGGGCAGGTGTGTGTGGGGGAGCCAATTCCATTTCGCTCTCACTCCAGCTAAACTTTAAGAGGAGCAAGAACATGCACAACACAAACCCCAACATAGAACGGGTGAAGGATCATGCAAAAATCCAGCCCACAAGCCTGAGCTGGACACAGCAGATGGATGGATAATCAATAGGACCAGTGCATGCGATAGAAGAGAAACAACTGCAGAGATACGATGTCACAAAGCACACATATGCACTCACTGGGCCTCATTTTGGAGATGCCTTTTTGGAGAGCTAGGCCCCCTCCCCACACTACGGGAGAGGAGAGAAGACCAAAGACGGAGTAATCGACTCCACACCAAAACTGCAAACTGAGGAAGAGGAGATAGGTCATAGACGTTATGTTCACAGACGCCTGTATCCACACTGGCTGGAGACAAGACCCCCTAAATATGACCAGAACCATAAGGTAAAGCAGCGAAACAGTAGAAATGGGATTGGAGAAGACAGCCTGCAGCAAGAAAACATGGGCAGATCACAAATAAATACAGACTGGCCGCCTAATGCAAATTTAAGACTGAAAACCTACTGGCAAGGTTCGTCTGGTTCCAAAAACACAGGCCCTCAACCAATGAAAGAACACTGCCACAAGAAAGAAAGAGACTAATGGATTCAACACAGACTAGTAAACAACAAAGAGTGGGGTTTAAGAGAATGGAAGGGGCACCAGAGGGAGGAGGGAAGGAGGTATCCCAAAAACCACTCACCGAGTGGTTTTGTGATCTAAAGAAAAAAATAAAATATCCAAATTGCTCAAAGGAAAGCAAAAACAAAACATGGAGTTAGCATATGACTCAGCAATACTCCTCCCAGGTATATATTAAAGAGAATTGAAAGCATTTCTACAAAAATTACTGCATGTGAGTATTCACTGCAGTTTATTCTAAATATAGCAAGAGAATAGGAACAACTCAATTAATTGTCCATCACAATTGACTTATAGGTAAACAAAATGTCATGTGCTTATGTAGTGGAATATTATTCAGCTATAAAGAGGAAGGAAATACAAATAAAGGTTACAGTTGGATGCACCTTGAAAATATTGTTAAATTTAAGAAGGCAAGTACAAAAGGTTACATGCTGTAAGAGTACATTCTTATGAATTGTATGAATATGAATTACAATTCTTATGAATTGTCCAGAGTATATAAAAGCAAAAGAGGCAGAAAAAAGGGTGAAAGAAAAAAAGAGGAAAACTTTTTTAAATCATTAATAACACAGAAAAGAAGAAACTGGGAACAAAGATGTGAGAGTTTTATCTGTAGCTAATAAGAAGCTAATAGTCAATATCTAAAATTAATAATCAACAAGTACCATTGTACACAATTTAGAACCACAATTACAAAACAATAAGCAAATAAGATTTAAATTGTTTCATTTGTAAAGAGGGGATGGAGAAGTGAGGCAGTTAACATTTGATGTTGTTATCAGCGGACAGGGAATATTTTAGGTTATCAGTCCTTCAAACTATGTGCACATATTTTGATAAGAATTACTTTTATAAAAGGACAACTCCCTATCACAGCATTTTATAAGACTTAATCTTACAGGAATTCAAATCTGACTTAAGTAATAAAATATACTTGTTTATGTATTTTTAAAAATTCTTATAATCTTCTACAGTATAACTGAAAAGCCACCAATGGACTAAACACTGAGTGGTACTAATTAAACCACAGTACGTACAGTGGAAGTCTTTAAAATCTACTATAGTAAATTAAAGATGAAAACTGGTTTTCTGCTACATAAACGCTGTATTTTATAATCTACAGAGTTTTCTCAATGCTTGTAATGTTTTACTTTTACAAAAGGGATGTAAATCAATAATGTGGCAAGCATGGAAACAAATTAACAGAAAAAAATACCAGAAGTAGGTTCAAGTTTCTAACAGAACTCAGCATGTTTTAAAGGATGTGTTCAAATTCTGGGAAGAAAAACAGACAATTCAAAATATCAACAGCTACTTAGAAAAATAAATCTTGACACAAGTTAGAGTATATTCTAGGCTCTTTGTAGCTTCACATCTCAATGTAATTTCTGATGAACAACTGGGCAGCCTCACACCAATTATTCTCCTTTTGGCAAAAATAAGTAACATGATTTGTGATGATTACTTTAAATGATAATAGTATTGAAAATGTTATGGGGAAACTGATTTCTTAGAATTAAATTAAGTTGTAATTCCAGTTTCATTTACCCTAATCACCAACTAGTCAGCTTGTATTAACTGTAAAGTTCTATATTCAAACCATGCTACACACTACATGGTTATAGTATCTGGAATTGAATAAGATTACTCAGAAATCTACATTGAGTTTTGAATGATCAAAGAAACACATTCATTCATTAATTTTAGCACCAAATGAAGAATATCGTATACAGTGAGTGATTCGAACCGCACAGAGCAGGGGATAAAAGCCTCAAAAGACCACAAGGCATAATAATAAAGAAAAAGAAGCACAAGAACTTAGAGTGAACAATGAAGAAATTTTTCTCAAATAATACTGAGAGTCCACAGTAAGAAGGTTTATAAGAACAAGGTCAGTGATGACAGGCTGGCATTAAAGCTAACTACTGTAGCTAACTACTGTAGCTACTCCCTACTAGGTAGCCTGTAAGATTAAAGTATCTTTAATGACTGCTTTTGCTCTGCAGTTTGAATCAGCTGAAGAAGAATAGAAATATACTAGCAGGAATATTCAAATAACTATACAGTAGACTCTAATATAATGAATAGAAAAGAGGGTAGTCAAGCTATCTTTCAAATGATATCCTCAAAACAAGTGGTAACAGATTAGGAAAGAGGAAAAAAAGGTAAGGGACAAAACACTCTTGAAAAGAACAAACATCAACTTAATGCTGTCTACCTAGAATGTACCTGTTTGTGGAAGCATCATCAATATTGGCATTTTTATGACTTAATAAGCCGTCTTCTTTTGTAACCTAAGAAAATCATATTTTAAGAAAGCAATCTTTGTTGAGGGTAACAATAAATTTACATTTCTTTTCATTAAAAATAGCAATTTGCTTCAGATCAAAAAGAAAGTAATCATACTTATCTATAAAAATATCGATACTGTACCTACAGCAGTTCTAACCCCACACTTGTTAATAGCCCATGCTTTTAGTCAATATATTTGTACACAAATTCATGTGCTTCTTTACTAAATATCTCTCATCACTTAGGACATGAAAAAAAAAAAAAAAAAAAAAAAAAAAAAAAAAAAAAAAAAAAAGCCAGAAACTAAAGCGGTGTATTTGATGTTTTATTTTCTCCCAAAGTAAGGATTATCTTAGAAGAGACTTGTACAAAATTTCCAAAAAGTAAGTTCATTTTTCCCTTAACTTTATATTAAGGTATCATTTAAACAGAATAAAACAAACATATTTAATATAGTTTGATACATTTAAAACATATATATAGGTGTGTAACTAACATTACAATGAACATATTTGTAACATTTTTCACTACCTCCTCACAAAGTTCTCTTGAGTTTTCAATGAGACCCATCAGAAACTCTGACACATGGCGAACGGTGATCTGATCTGTAGTTTCTATAGATTTATGAAGCTGAAATTACAATACTTATGCTATGGATTTGGCTCCTTAAAGCAGCATGGCGTTGCAAACCATGAGGTTGCAAAATTTGTTTCTTTTTGTGTTCTAAAAAGCATTCTACTTTACAGATATACCACAATTTCCTTATCTGCTTACTTAATGACATTTGAGTTAGTTTTAGATATTTTCATTAACTACAAATAAAGCTGCTCATATACTATTATCCTATTATCTGTGTAAACAAAAGTTTTCATTTCTCCTGGGGGAAGATCTGAAAGTGAAACTACTGGATCACATGATAAGTATATATTTAATACTACTACTGCTATCTTAACATGCAATTTCAACATCAAGACCAACACTTATGTTCCCTATGTGCCAGTGCTGCTATTCCATGTTTACACTTAGCATTTTATTTCATCCTTATAACCAACCTTAAGGTAGATATTGTTTGTCCTATTTTAAACACATGAAAGTGAGTGCCAAAAAAAAAAAAAAATTTAACTTTCAAGTCATGAAGGAATAGGTGGCAAATTAGAAATGGAATTCAAACAGTCAATAGTGCCATATTTTATTTATTTTTATATTCAAATATGTTTTATGTTTATATTAGCGGGAGAGGGTAAATAAAAACATGAACATTATTACTAAAGTTTCCTTCAAGACTAGTTAGTACAACAGGGTATTTTGGACTCTCAGTTGACAACACGATCTACTGAGGCCCTACTTTAAGTATGGAAGATAAGTCTGAAAGTCAGGGAGAGCAAAGGAAAATGTGATTTTAAAAGCACTGCCCATAATCTTCAGGGGACTGACCTCTATACACTGTATTCCTGATAAGGTCACAGTTAATTCTTCACCCTTCACCTTGTATCTGTCATTTACTTTTGACAAAGGGGAAGTTGATGTGGGCTTTCACATTATTTGAACAAATTCTTTGTTGTTCCCTCCAACCTTTCCATCTCTCTTTTATCTTTAAAGAGTATTATGTCATTTATTTGTAGCACTAATGAATGAATAAAAATCTAAAACCACAAACTTAATATTGACATCACTAGATTTTTCTCGAAGTGGCAAAGTTTAGAACTCACTTTTATAAGAATTTAACTTTTTTAACTTGTAATATCCTACAGCATCTTTAATCTTACTTTCCATCCCATGGTCCCTCTTAATCTAGCTTAATTAGAATTTGGAGTTAGAGAGACATTCTGTCATTCTGAGCATGCTTCTTGGTACTACTCTTTAACTCAAGGTCACTCGATTAACATTCACATACCTTACTGTTCTTCAGGGTCTCATGCCTCATATTTTTTTCACTTCGCCAGGAATATCTCTATAAAATGCAGCTTACCTTATGCACTGCTTCTACTTGAGCCTTCAAAATGTTACTCTTCAGGTCGGGAGGAACTCTCCTGGCAGTCAATGCTGGGCTCTCGATGACATTATTAAGGCACTTTTCAGTCAACTTGACCACTTCCTCCTAGATATTCAAAATACATTGTAAAGTGACTCTGATAAACTGTAGTTATATAGAAATATGAAAGGTACTAGGTGAAAGTTAATATTCAGACAACCAAGAAATCATGTCTTAAGCATAGTATTCTATGCCAGAAACAGTCAACTTCTACATGTAATTTCAAACTAAAGGTACAATATTCACAAACATTAAATAGGAACTGGTAGGAAATCACTAGAAATCATCTAGCCCAATTTCCGGTCTTAAGAAATTGAGTGATTGTATCATCCGGAAAAATTCCTGAATTAAACCACACACAGAAAGAATGTGTTCTAATAAATTCATCTGGATTTTAAGCTATGTCCCACAAATGTTTACCCCATAGTTCTGGAGCTTTCACCAGATGATTGTGTCTGGGATTATGTTATACAGCCATAAGCAGATCACTCTCAGATATACAGCCATAAATAGATCACTCAGACACAACAGAATAAAGTACATGAGATCAGCTAATGAAGAACATAATTAAAATAATACAACTACTAGGAAAAGAAATGGGAGAAAGCAGATTAAGAAATAATTCAGCTGTGCATGGTGGTGCGTGCCTGTATGAGGCAGCCTATAAAGCCACAGTTAGGATCAGGGACTGTGGTTTGAGCCCCGCGGCAACTTAGCGAGACCAGTTCCAAAAAAATAGCTGTGCGTGGTGGTGCACCCCTGTAATCCTGTAATCCCACTGGGGATTGCTTGAGTCCGTGGTACCACGGACAACGTGAGCCTGTGGTTCCACGGGCAAAAATAGCGAGACCTAGTCTCAAAAAAATGAATAAATAAATCTTCTATACAATTTTACATAAAATTAAAAATGAGTACTGTTATTACTGTGGTTGCTGTTTAATGCTGAGCTAAATAACATCTATTTTCTTAGCTTCAGATACAGCATTTGTTCTATAAAACAGGCTACCTGTCAGATTACACATTGCACTACTCTTTCAGATTTGAAAAATTGCAATTAACTTGTTTACTCTCAGTTGGTGTCTCTTAATGTGGTACTCAAATTTGCATTTGGCCCCAAAACCTGAATGCTTAACAAGTTTCCCATTTGATTCCAATACATACAGAAGCTGGAGAATCATTACTTTGAACTAAACTCTATCTATGCCTGCACCCCTCTACTCTTCAAAATGGTTCCAATTTGTTTAAAAAGGTTCCTATGTTATTTATTTTAATTTTTTAAATAGTTTGTTTTTCACACCTATCATGCCATGAATTCACAGGGAATGGGTCCCAGCAGCTCAGGCTCCTTTCATTGGCTTTCACAAAGTGTGCTTCTCTAGATGGAGCAGACTGGCACTTCAGCTGAACCCAAGTACCTTTCTCTTTGGCATCCTTTTTTTTTCCTGATCATTTTCTTTCACATATTTCAGGAAGTTATCTTGGCTCTTAGAGCACTTAATGTGTGTTCAACACAAACATTAATTTTCTTTGCAAGAATCTTGCCCTTTCTTGTTTGTTTACAACAATGCCAATTGCATATTCTTCCAGTTTTGCCATGGTTAACATTTGTGGGGCATTCCTTTTTGAACCATGTCCATGCCCTTGATGTCTACAATATCACCTTTCTTGTACATTTGCATATGTGACCAAAGGAATGACCCCATGTTTTCTAAAAGGCCTAAAAAACATAGGAGGTGCCTCCACTCTTTGCCTTTGTGTTGGTCATTTTGGTGACTTACTGGAAGATGGAAGTTCAGAAAGAAAACATCCTATGTTTTTAAATTAACATTCATACCACATGACTCCATATCTCATTCCTGGGTATATAACAAGAGGAAATTAAACACTGTTGGAAGAAACATCTCACTCCCATGTTTACTGCTGTATTACTCATAGTAATCCTTATAAGACAAAAACAACCTAAGTGTCCATCCATGGATGAATGGATACATAAAATGTGATAGATAATGGAATATTATTTGATCATTAAAAAGAAAAATACTGTGCATTTGTGACAGCATGAATGAACCTTAAATGAACCCTAAGTGAAATAAGTCAGACAAGGGAAGGCAAAATTGTAAAATATCACTTAAAAGCAAAGTATTAAAAAAAAATTCAACAAAGAGTAGAAAGGTAGATACCAGAGACCTGGGGCTGGAGAAATAGGGCGAGGTTGGTAAAAAGAAAATTTCGATTATAGACTAGGTCTTGCTATGTTACCAGGGTAGTCTTGAACCCACAGACTCAAGTGATTCCTAGCCTCAGCTTCCCAAGGCTGAGATTGAAGGTGCATTTCACCGTGCCTGGCCTTTATACTTGAAATACATGACAGTTTATCGATTATATCTCTGCAAAATTGAAGGAAAATTATGGCTGGTTCAAATGCTTTGGTATTTTCAGAGACAATTACGTTGGAGGCTTGAGATTACTTGCTAATGATTGGTATTTGCACATCATTGGATTCTCTTTACACTCTGCCTCTGACATAGGCTCTTATTTCTTTTTTGGCCTGTATTAAAAAACTAAGAATTCATATATATATTAGTTAAAAATATAACATGTTACTATCTTTCTGGAAGGTGATTTTGGAAGTACCAACAGCTTTAAAATTATTCCTATGCTTCATCCTAATAATTCCACTTACGAGGGAAATAACCAAAGATGACTACAAATATTTACAGACTGTCACAGCATTGATTATGACATTGAAATGAGCATTAATAATCTAAATGGCTAAAAAAGTAATAAACACAGTAATGTTACATACAATCCAAACATCTAAGATGTACCATTAAAATAAAAATGATTAAAATTTTAGTTTTAAAAAGCAATGCCAACACAGCCACAGAAAAAGAGACCAAGGGACCAATGAACCCAACATAAACCAAAAAAGAACAATGAGAGTGGAGACTGAGTGAATACAAGGGGGTGGGGGGCAAAGGAGGGAAGACATGCCAGTAACCATTTACCTTAGTTTATAAGAATTTAGAAATAAAATTAAAAAAAAAAAAAAAAAAGTGCCAAGAGTTGGGTACTGTGGCACATGCCTATAAGCTCAGCCTTGTTGAGACTAGGTATCGCTTGAGTCCAAGACCCGCTCGGGGCAACATAGTGAGATCTAGTCTCAAAAAATAGCTGGGCATGGTGGTACACATCTGTAATCCCAGCTACCTAGGAAGCTGAGGCTGGGGATTGCTTGAGTCCATTGTACCCCAGGCAATGAGAGCTTGTGGTTCCCTGGGCAAAACAGTGAGACCTAGTCTCAAAAAAAAAAAAAAAAAAAAAAAAAAGGCAGTCAATATCTTTTTTTTTTTTTTAAAAAAGACTATGCCTTGCTATTTTTGTCTGTGGAACCGGAGGCTCATGTTGCCCAGGGTACCACAGACTCAAGCAGTTCCCAGGTATTTGGAATTACAGGCGCGCATCACCACACCTAGCTATTTTTTGGGGGGCTAGGTCTTGCTACATGTCCCCAGCGGGACTCGAACCGTGATCCCTGGCCCCAGCCATGGCTTCCTAGGCTGACGCTTACAGGCATGAGCCACCATGCCCGGCTTTTTTTTTTTTTTTTAAAGAGACTAGGTCCCGCTATGTTGCCTGGGGTAGATCCTAAACCTGCGGACTCAAGTGATCCCTAACCTCAGCCTCCCAGGGCTGGGATTACAGGTGTGTGCCACCACGCCTGGCTGTTTTTTAAGACTAGATGTCTTGCTATGTTGCTCAGGGTAGTCTCAAACCTGCAGACGCAAGACATTCCTAGCCTCAGACTCCCAAGGGTGGGATTAAAGGCGCTTGCAACCACATCCAGTTCACTGTTGTCATATCTTTTAACAGTGCTCATTTTTAAATTTTTGTCACTTACAGACAGACTATTATTTTACTCTTAAGCTCCTACAAAAATGAGATTCATGGAAAGAACTTACCAAATATTCCTGACCACTGACACTATGGATTATCATCATCAGATCAAATCTGAATGACCACTGTCAATTAAAAGACACTGAATCTTGGGTACCGCTCTCAAAACTAAAGAAGTTTCAATGTGACATCTGGTCCTTTATAGATGCTGTAGCCCTCAACATCAAATTAATCAGGAAAAGCAGCATAGCTAACACAAAAATAATGCTCCCTCCCAAGACATGGATCAAAGCTCCTCCCAATTCTTTTTTTCCCTCTCGGACCATCCTTCTTCTAATTCTTAAACCATGAAGAACTGCTATGAATCTGTTGTCCACTTTTCACCCTAACCTAGTCTGGAAAGAAAATGCCATTGTTTACCGATCCCAGGTCATTGCAAAAGGAAGGAATCCCACCATCAAACGGCTAGATTTGATTTGATAATGGTGATTCTCTAATTCTACCCATCACAAACTTCTGATTTCTAATGCATGTTTTTCTAGAACTCAGCACTTCTCTATTGTCAGACTCCCTAACAATGGTGATCTATTTCCCTGTCTGATTAAACCCAACACTAGGGAACATTTTATCCAGGTTTCGAATCAAAAATGGACAAAAGCAAGGAAAACAAGAAGAAAACCACCTGTAGGATCTACAAACAGAACCATCGGTTTTTCAGTCTTGAGCTACATTCCACAGGAATCACCAGGAGGCATTAGTAGTTCAAAATTCATTCCCTTCAACAAATTCATTCCCTAACTAGGAGTAAAGTGAAAATGAAGCTATGATCAGGAACTTGTCCTTAACTCCTGAAGAAATTGTAGAATCTGCTGCCAAAGCAATTGCTGCCCAACCAAAAATGCCTAGACTCTCTGACCAAAGCTGTTCCTGATAATACATTAACCCTTTATTATTTTTTAGCAAAACAAGGAGGTTTTTATCCTATCACTAACACCATTGTTGTACTTTGACACTTTTGGAGAAAATCTCAGCCATACAAGCAGACTGACTTAAGTAAGAAGTTAAGACTTAAGTCTTAAGACTCAAGAAGTAAGTGCTTCAATCTTTCTTTGACTCTGATTATGATTAAATTAGGTCTTTGGGATCAAAGTTTGGAAGTGTACTCCAGATAATAGGAATTATGGTGCTTATAATACTAGACTCCCTGATGCATATAAAGAACACTGTTTCTATGCTTATCCTAAAACTTAGTTGACCATAAAGGAGCATGACTGAGAATCTTCATTTCTAATTCTTTGTTATTTAAATAAGGCTGATGAAATCCACTTGCCATTTCTCTCCTGAGACAAAACACTTAAGGGTGGACTTTTTCCTTAGCTCCAAGGAACTTAAAGCACATCTATAATGTGTGGGAGGGAGGGGAAGAAAGGAGAAAAAAGGAAGGAAGAGCAATATCTAAACACAGTTATTAGTGATACTTTCTGCTATAGACAGAAGAAATTCAACCTGAAATGGACCTGGAGAATATGAAGAATCTCATACATGCAGCCTCAGAAGAATAGAACTTAAAGACTGAGGTCCCATAATTGCCTATTTACAAATGAACGAGTCATCTCTTGACTAATAAATAACCACCAGTAAGTTTCTTCTCATCCTCAAGCAATACTGCTTGAACTGCAGCTGAATTTCCTCCTTGTTCATAAACACAGCATATTCCAAATTCTCAACAGATTCACCTGTAGTTTGCTATAGCATGTATTTCTGAAGCTGATTCCTCTGCTATTCCCAAATATACTCAATTCTAGTTATTTACAATTAAGCTGAACAGTTTACCTCTTTTTTTTTTGAGACTAAGTCTTGCTATTTTTGCCTATGGAACCGCAGGCTCACGTTGCCAGGGTACCATAGATTCAAGCAACCCCCAGCCTCAGCTTCCCAGGTAGCTGGGATTACAGGCATGCACCACCACGCCCAGCTATTTTTTGGGGATGGGACAAGGTCTCACTATGTGCCCCCAGTGGGATTCGAACTGTGATCCTTGGCCCTGGCCGTGGCTTCATAGGTTGCCACCTATAGGTATGTGCCACCATGCCTGGCTCAACTTGCCTTTTTAGTAATTTACCCTAAAAAGTTGCTAGCAACCATTCATGCTGTCCCGTCCTAATAAATGCAACTTAAATTTTTATTTGATTCTAATAAAAAAATAAATAAAAATGACTCGAGATGAAATTTGGAGAATGAAAATGCTGGCATTGTTTCATATAGTAAGAGCAGGAAGATAGCTAGAAAATCTATAGCTCTTGACAAAACATAAGTTTTAAAGAATTTCAAATGCAGAGAAACTGAATTTAAAAAAAAGGAGGAAAACCGAGAGAGGGGGAAGCATCTCAACACTGACACTTAAGTATGAGCTTCCACTCAACTTGCAGATAAATGTTCACAGATCCTTTCCATACTGACATTAAATCTACGTACCTCTAATATTCTCACTGACCTAAACTCTTCTCTGAATCTTTTTAAAAATTATATTAATTCCTCTTCCATGTAGTAGCTCTTGATATATCTAAATAGTCTCTCATGAGATTACTGATCCTTAGCTCCAATTTAGTTTCAAGACTTTTTACCACATAGTGTGTTCTTTTCTCTAATTGCTTTAGTTTTCCTAAATCATTTTTAAATAGCAATAGTCAACAATGAATAATGCTGTTTGTACTTTCCTTTTAAACCTTTTTAGTTAACACAACATAGCTCTTTGAGAAGCCATAATTCATATTGATTATGATTCATTCTATACATTCTTATATCAACGTTTTATCTCATGCTTCCATTATATTCCAATCCCTTACCTAATACAGTATTCTGTCAGAATTGCTATAATGTATATTCTTAAATCCAGTCCATCATCCAGCTCAAAGTCTTCATGTATACTGATTTTGTCTTTCAAAAACTACTATACTGTTGTTAACATCTGCAAACTCTTTATTAGCAGAGGAGGAAGGGAAGGAGGGGATGGGAGGGAAGACTAGAGAGGAATGGGAGAGACAGGAAGGGAATGAAGGATAGAAGAGAGAAAGTACTCAACAGATAAACCCATTTGTATTACTTCAAGAGGTGTGGTGGGACAGGCCTGAGTTTCTTGAGGATCAAGACCTTGTCATTCTTCATGAATTTCATGCAATATTCACCTTTTCTTAGAAAAAGTAAAGTTAACATGTTTGTAAAATTAGAATTAAATCAACAGACTATAAGCATCTCAAGTGAATATACTGATCTTGAATAATGCCATGTCTGATGTAGTAAGAGCTATCTTTAATATAAATTCTTAAGATATGTTTGAAGTCAACTCTGCTGTCAGTGTTGTTAGTATTGAGCTGCAACATTTCTGTGGCTGGCTCAGAGTTTCTCAGTTACACAATTCTGAGAACTAATCACCCAAGAACTGATGTTTTGCTTTAGAAAAATACACTGTAGTTAGTAAAGATAATGTTAACTTGAATTCCATAGGCAAACATCAAGAGCTGATGACTGAGACAGACTAATCACTGGATTTAAAATGTGTCAAATGAAACGTGAATCAATTTTCCCCCCCTTTGAATCAACTTTTGTGTAAACTTATATAAGGTGGCCATATCCTTACTTATTAGAATAATACTAAATAATGCTGCTCACACTGAGTAAGCTTTCACTATATTAGTTATTATTTTCCCTAGAGATGTGAATCTGAGTAATGTTCCTTGATAGTATACTATCCTTGACCTAACCCAGTCTTTTACTCCCTTTTCTTTACCTGAAGTCACACTCCCCATTTTTCCAAGGCTTCAAGAATAATTTTTATGTAACTCACAATCATATATCCTGAAACAAAACATTTGTGAAGGCCTTCACTTCAAAAGTACTAGTTTATAGGCATCTTTTCACACTATAAAAACTATGGTCACTCTCTAAGTATGCTCAAGCATTTCTTTCATTAAGACAATCCAAAAGTCAGATAATGCAAAAGAACCCAGAGTGGGGTTTTTTGTGCTATTCTGGAATTCAGAAATAAGTTTTTAAACTTTTTTCAAGCTCCCATTTGCTTTGGGGATAAAAGCAAACAATCCTGAAGTAAGCAATTCATTACAGTTTTTTCCTGCTAGGTTAAAAATAAAAAAAGATTTATTTAATATATCCTTTGCTTCAGAGGCTCAGTAATATTACTGCAAAACATTCAGAATTTTATCAAACAAAGGAAAAAGCAAATCCAAGTCCATTTGTTTCTATAAACTTCTGCAATGTAAAGGACAATCACTCCTCTCCCTTCTTGCCAGTTCCAACAAAATTCACTAGGTTTCATTCTTAATTTATGTTCATTTTATTACTTCTGTCAACTTTTATCAAATTAATTGTTAGCCATTAAAACATTTTTATTTAAATTCTTAGTCCCCACCCCTGTTGTCCCCCCCCCCTCGGCCTCGCCCCCATACTAGTTTTTTTCAGGGGGAAGGGCATGAAAGCTTGGATTTTTCCAGTGGAGATCTGAGTTCTCCAACTCCTCAACTGGCCTTTGGGTTATGGAATTTATATTTAGCAAAGTCATTTCCTGAGTGTTTCCTCAATCTTCACGAGTTGGTTGTATTTGGCCATACACTCTAAGGGGCCGGGGGTACCAGTCTAGTCCGTCTGTGCAGAGCTTCATATGAGGTAAGCAGTGAATGTGTTCTGTTTCCCTATAATTCCCCATCACCTCTCACTACAGTTCCCAAGTCAGGATGGATTTTTATCACCAAGCCTATCTAATTGACCTTTAAAAGCAGGCAGTTCCAAGTTTTTTTCTCAACAACCTGGGCACTCTTCTTGAGGTTGGTGACTGTGTGATCATCCCTCATGATCTGGATGTCAAGCCTTGAGAGAAATGAGGTCAAGGTGACCCAGTCAACTTGGTCAAAGGTATCCTCAATGGAGACCACAATACAGCTTTTGTACAATTCCCTCAGCTTGTACTATGCAGGGTCATTGTGTGACTTTAAGTCAAGATTGTACTTCACATTTTTGGAAGTCCTCAAAGTCATTCCATGCATACAGATCACCATGTTGTTGGGGCAACCAAACACTTGAACAGTAATCTTTAGCAGCTCCCGGATCCCAATGTTCTCCAGGGAACTGAGTGTGAAACCTCCCTCACTACCCCCAATGGTGCTGTTCTTTCCCTATCTGACCTTGACAGACGTTGACATTAGTAGGCATCACTTCTTTGGTGTCAGTGTGCATGGATCCCACAGGCAGAATCATGAACTCCTACAAAGCCAGCTAGTTTCTAGCATCGGAGTTTACGTTGATTACACCAAAGGAAGGTACTAAGAAGACTATATCTAGGTTCCCTCTGAGATCCGTGATGTATCTATAATGGGGGACCACGTTCTTAACTACTTCAATCTTGCACAGTCAGGGATATGTCAGATCGCACTGGTCAAAAATGTGGACTTTCTCTCACTTCCATTCAGCTTAATTATAAATTTGTCAACTTCTTAACCTACAGTACTCAGTTTTCCTCTCCAGCAGAGTGGGGGCTAGTCTTGTTGACATGTCCTACAACTTTAGAACTCCTTCCCTTAGGTAGTAAGATTTATCTCCATCGCTTAGTTCCAGAGTTCCATAGTTGTACAAGCTCTACTGAACATGTCTGCTCAGAACTGGTGTAACTAGTGGTATAAGGTCCACCTCCACCATGAGGTTGCCATTATATCTAGGATTTACTAGGCAAACATTTTTCTGGAAGGCCATGGCTATGATGTGTTTGCTGAGGAGGTTTGGTGAGCTCTGAATGTAGGTGGCAGCTGGGATAGTGTCCCCGTTTATATTTTCAATTAACTCTGTCTCTCAACCTTCTTGCCCCTACTTCAGAGATACCAAGAAAAACAACAAATGAAAAATCCTAACAATGTAAAAGCAGGCAGACCAATGTAGTAGGAAAAATATACTGATGAATCAAAGAAAAAAAGTCTGATATTTAATCAGCTTGTAGAAGACATTTCTAAGAAAAAAACATTAGAGAGGGGAAAGATTGATTTTAAAGGACAGTTTTAAACATGACTAGGCAAAAAGGAGAAATCATTCTCCACTCCATATTAGTCGCTAGAGAAATTCCATTTAATTTTCCAAGCTTGTAAGACTACTACCCTACCAATCAGTCACTCCTCTTTCCTCTTTAAAACCAAAACAAAATTCATCGACAAGATCCTTGTTACCTGTTGTCTATATGTGGCAAGAAAAGGAGTTATTCCAAATCATTCTGAAAATTCACTAGACCCTTTAAAAATGGAGATAATGAGAGTTCATATAATTATCTCATTTAATTTAGCTTTTTTTTAAGTTAGTGTAAAAATAAGAAAAAATGCAATTATAATCAAACAATTAACTAAAGTTTAATTGGTATGTACTCCCTATCCATGACTAAAATCTTGAAGGAAACAAGAGCAAACTGTATGAAAGATGAAGTTGAAGCATCTTAAGTTCTCTTACTTGTTTATAACACAGAGCAGCTCCCTTTCATACAAATCTTTCTGTGATTTCAAAAGACTTTCACCAGGTCTGCCAACTAAATCTAGACCCACTAAAGAGAATTAGACAAAGGATGAACTGAATCAAAATAAAAAGTTGGACAGGCACAATATTTGTGACTTGTGTTAAAAAACTGAACTGACAACACAGTTCTTTGGTTTTTGTTTCTTTTTTTACTTGAGGCTAGGTCTTGCTTTGTTGCCCAGGGAACCGCAGACGCACACTGCCTGAGGTACCACGGACTCAAGCTATCCCCAGCCTCAGCTTCCCAGGTAGCTGGGATTACAGGTGTGTACCACCACACCCAGCTATTTTTTGAGACTAATCTCACTATGTTGCCCTGGGCGGGTCTCGAATCCACGGACTCAAGTGATTCCTAGTCTCAGCCTAACTCCGTAGGCTGCGATTAAAGGCACGTGCCACTGTGCCTGGCCCTGACATCACAGTTCTTAATGTTGCTACCCAAGTTTCCTCCTCATCTTCTAAATACCTTTAATCCATCTTTTTTTTTTTTTTTCAATGAGAAAACAGGTTTATAGGACTTCAGCACACAGATTTCCTAGCAAAAGAAGAGAGAAACCAGCTTTGGAAAGAAAGGATTTCTGGGAGGTCTGCAAATGGATGGCAGATATGCAAAGGAGAAATACGAATACCTGGTTGTTGATGTTAACATCAATGTTGGGATGAGGAGATGGCAAAGGATTGTTTTCCATCTCAAGGTGTCTGAGCTTCTCTGAAGCATCTTTAAATGCTATAAAAAAAAAAAAAAAAAGACAAAATAGTCCCTCAGTCTGCCACACTGTCAGACCTGTATAGGGACAGAGATGTAGGTTCCTCCCACACCCTGCTGAAACCAGTTACCATCAATTAAAGGCAATAATTCAAATGATCACAATAAATAGCTTTTCAGTCTACAACCATGTAACTTCCATTAATTTGATTTAAAATTAACCTAAATGGGAATACTGCTCCTTCTTCTCTCTGTATCACTAAAAAGTATCTACAAACAGAATCTCAATAATGTGTGTGACTGTTTCCACGGCAAAAGACTCCAAGAAAAGGCAGAGGGTTCCTAAAACATGGTCCCTTTGTTATAAACAAAGAAATTATCAACATAATAAATTTCTATTTCCCTGATCTTAGACTTATAAACACAATTTAAACATGGGATTACAGGCACACGCCACCATGCCCGGCTGGTACATGTCAATAAAAATAATCAAATATTAATATATTTTCACACCACCATCCTTTATTTCCTTTTCTTCTCCCTCTTACCCTCAGAGTCCTAACAGTGCTGATGCCTATTAATTTTTGAAAAATATCAGATTTGTTTAGCAGTATATTATAGTGATTGCTTTGGAAATGAAAGAATAATTTTGGCATCAATTAACAGTAGTACCTTAGTATTTTCTATTAGCCAGAATCATTGTGCAACTTTTCATTAACACTTCTGTTTCTAAATATTATTGTTATGCACTAAATTCAGGCAACAGCATATTCAACAGCAATTTCCTAAAGTTGTTTAATGACTCTAAATTTTAGCAACAGAAGTCAAAATTATAGAGTCACATAAATATGGCACTTTTATTTCATTTTATTTTTTTTTTTCCCCAGAGACTAGGTCTCACTATGATGCCCAGAATAGTTCCAAACCCATGGACTCAAGTGATCCCTAGCCTCAGCCTCCCAGGTAGCTGGGATTACAGGTGCGCACCACCACTCTTGGCAATTTTGAGACTAGGTCTAGCTATGTTCCCTGGGGTCGTGGGCAAGTTTTTAAATGAATGTACATTATACTGAGATTAGCAGGAAGTTCCTATTTAAATACAGTTTATATTTTAACATCAAGCCAAACCCACAAACACACTGACATTTTCAACATGTAATTTATTGTTTACTGTCAAAAAATTAAGGGATTCAGCACTTTCTCTGGATTAATTTTTAGGGTCTAGGTAACAATAATCCTTATAAATAACAAATGTAAAATCCAAAATTCAGTCATGTGTCCTAGAAAATCTTTAAAAGAACATTTTTCAATCTTAATTTTCACTCAAGAAACAAAAACTAAGGTTATAAAGATGATTAAACGTTTAGTGACTAACAAATGAACAAATACTTAATGGTCTCAATTATGTTATCTTAAATTTCAATGTACTTCTAAGACAAAAACAACTTTATTTAATATTTCATATTAAAGGAAAAACTCAACCACTGCAGGAAAAACATTTTAACTCAGAAAACAGTCTTAGCAAAACTGACTTAAATACTTCACTCCAAAGGGAGGTAAAATACAGAATGTTTACTTACTCCCACAGTCAACTTCTGGTCCCTCCAATCCAGTTTGTCTGGTAGCTATATTAATTTCTTCTGGTGTTTGGGATGCCTCCTTAGTGTCAGGTGTTCCAATGACATTATCAATGGCTGCTCCCAATACATCTGTATTATCTAGCAACTTGCTATTTAGAGGTGAGCTATAAAGGGAACAAAAGTGACTTAGATCAAGAAATTTATTTAAAAAATAATTTAAAGCAAAAATCTTTACTGGAAAAAAAAATCAGGTTTTGTATCCCAACTGGTTTATTCATCTTCCAGTCAGGATCGACTAAAAGAGACCAGTTAAGTTTTCCACCAGAAATAACTAAATTGGGAGTGGGGGGTGGGGATGGGGCTGTACTTTAGAAACTATTTTCAAGACTTGTGGCAACAAGGAACAGTAATTCTGAGATTTGGCAAACTAAAGAGATGAGCTGGAAACTTCCTTCAACTTCCAGGCTGTAACAGGTAATAGGCTGAATGAGGAAAAACACGAGGACACCCTTAGTTGAGAAGATGAGGATGAGAGTGTCCGTTAAAGGCAGCTGAAGTTCATAAGAGAGTAGTAGACAGGGAAAGCATCATTTCAAGGAAAAAATCCTGGAGGCCAGTACAGTGTACTGCTCAAGTATTCAGCAGAGCACTAATCAGGAAATAAGTGAGGAAAGTCCCAGAAACTGAAACTGTCATCGGGTGGAGAAAGAGAGACTTTTTAACTATTAGCCTATAAAACTGAAAAGTTCTCCTCGTCTAGCTTTTCCCTAAGAAGTAGACTCAAACCAACACCTTGCATTTTCACTGACCACTTACTATTGTTATGCAGAATTCCCTGCTGCTTGCCAGCAGCTTCTCTCAGCTCTCTCTCCCAGACGAGGAAAAGAAAAACTCAGGAACTGCAGTTTACAACTTATTAGCTTACCTCAATTTACTGTTTGCAGCTCCTGCAGCAGAAAGACATCCAAAATTGTGAGTTCTTTCCGCCAACCCAGGTCTTTTATTATATTTTACCAAGACAGAATAAAAACTCTTAGAGTGCTGACTTAATTTATTACCAAACAAAGTGAATTCCTATTTATTACAGAAAGACCCTGATTATTCCAACATAGTCTGAAACCTTCCCCAACACTGCCCAAAGCCCGTCCCCAAGATGGTCCAAAAACTCTCAGTTCTTTAGTCCTTTAACCTCACCACTTGTTCAGTCTTTCAGAGTTCATTATCACATGCTCCCAGAATCTACATCTTTCCCTGGTGTTCTCATCTCTTCCAAATGATAGGGGGCACATACACCCCTGGTTTGTCTCCTGTTTAATTGCAGATTTCAAGGAAGATATGCTAAAATGTGAGAATAGCCTTGATTAGAATTTCCTTCAGAAAGATACAAGGGAAAGGAATAAGCAGAACAGGATTTTTCCTTTGTAATGTAATAATTCAGGAGCTGTTCCTGGAAGGCAGGAAAACAGAAAGAACATATAAAGAGGTTTGAAACAAAGAATGGGGATTTGATTCGAATTCTGACTTGGGATTGAGATTGGCCATTTGTGGGATGGTCAGTGACTTTGCAGGAAAAAGATGTGAGCCATGTGAGCCTGGCCATGTGGCCATGGCCTGGGGCCTGTAGCCTTTGGTTGACCCAGGTTAGGACTTTGTCTGTTAGCTAAGGAGCTTGGAGATTTGAACTCCGTGTTGGAGTTTGTTTTGCTGAATTTAACTTGAGGCCTTGCGAAAGTCAGGCCTGAAAAGAAAGTGAACTTTGCTGGTTCCGGTACCATGAAGTTTCTTCTACTATCTGGAGGAGGACAAGAAGAAGACAGCATGGAAGAGTTGGAGCATGCCAAAGGAAGAAGTCTTCGAAAATGCAGAGATGAACTCTGATGTTGGTGAGATGATCAGGACTGAGGGACAGGATTTTTGGACAATTTGGGGAAAGGACTTTGGACAATGTTGAGAAAGGTTTTGGACAATGTTAAAGTGAAACAGGGTATAAGGTAGACTTTCTGACTTTAACTGAATACATATAGGCCTGATTCTCTCTCAGAAGCAGGCTACAAACTGTTCATTAGCATTTTCACTGATCACCTTTGCCATTGATATGCAAAAGCCAGCCAGCTGCTTCGCTCCCAGCTCCAAAAACTGCAGAAGAAAAACTTAGACAGTTTAAACTCTACACTTGTGGGTTCTTTCCACCATCCCCAGCCTTTTTAACCAAATTACCAAACCAATGAAAGACTATCAGTGCAGACTAATTTATTTCTAACAAAGTGACTTTATAATTACTACAAAAGAAAACATGTAAGACTCAGATTAGATTACTTTAACATTGTCCAAAACCTTTCTCAGCATTGTCCAAAGTCCTTTCCCCAGATTGCCCCAAAATCCTCAGTCTCTCAGTCCCGATCATCTCATCAATGTCCAGTCAGAGAGTTCATCTCCAGACACTTGAAGACATGTTCCTTTGGCTGCTCCCTTGGCTTGCTCCTCCTTGTCTTTCACACTGTGTTCTCCTTGTCACCTTTAGGTAGCGGAAACTCCATGGTGCCGAACCACCAAGTTCACTTTCTTCTCAGGCCTAACTTTTGCACGGCCTCTTTCATACACAAGTCAAACTCAGCAAAACAAACTGCAACACAGAGTTCAAATCTGCAAACTTCTTAACTACATCTAGCACACATGCTGCCAGTCTGGGCCTGCCAAGGGCTACAGGGCCCCGGTGGCCACATGGCCAAGCTCACATGGCTCACATCTTGAATCTCTCTCTCTATCCCATCTCCATATTGCCTCTGAAAAATTCAATCAGAATCCTTCTCTTTGTTTCCACACCCTTTATATATCCTAATTCCCACCTTCCAGGAAACATGTTTCACCTTGACCATTTTACTTCTTTTTCTCCCTGCCTCTCCAGGGAAATTCCAACTAAGGTCATTCTCACATTTTAGCATACCTGTCCTTGAAATCTGCAATCTTAAACAAGAGACAATGGGGGGGGGGTAGCACACCCTATCAAAAGTAATCAGTTTTACTTACATGCTTCTTTTGTACTAATTAGGAAACCACTTTGTTAGAAATAAATTAGTCTGCACTCTAAGAGTCTTGCTTTGACTTGGGATTTTGGTGAGGCTGGGGATGGTGGAAAGAATCCACAGAAGTTTAGAAAAGGGTAAATTAAAGCAAACTAGTTTAACGTTTAAACTTTGTTTCTAAAGTTTTTTTCTTTTTCAGGTCTGAGAGAGGGAAAGAGAGCTGAGAGAAGCTGGTAGCTGATTTTTGCATATCAATAGTAAGAGAACAGTGAAAATACTAATGAAGTGCTTGTAGCCTGTTTCCTAGGGAGAAACAGGAATAGAGGTGTTTTAAGTTAAAGTCAAGTATTTTTTCTTTTTACCCAATTTTACAAACAGGCAGTCAAAAGTATAACGCTGTCTTCTCCTTGTCCTCCTCCAAGTAGTAGAAAGAAACTCCATAGAACAGGAACCAGCAAAGTTCATTTTCTTCTCAGGCCTGGCTCACACAGTCTCTCCAGAAACATCCAAGTCAAACTTAGCAAGACAAACTCCAACACGGAGTTCAAATCTCCAACCTCTCTAGCTTTCAGCAGGTAATTTAGCTTATGCTTAATAAAAGCCGTAAGTTACCAGCCTGGGCCAAAGGCCCCTCAGGGCCTGGCTTACCTTGCTCAACATGGCTGAATTCCCTTCCTTTGCGCCCTCAATACTCTTTATACCTTTTTTCCCAAGTCTTCCTGCCAAGTACTCCAAGGGAGAAAGTCCTGTCAGGCAGGTATGCAAATCAAAGTACTACCCACTCTCTGTAAAATTTCCAAGTCTATAGTTAAAAGCTAGCTCTTTATCAAATGTATTATGCATCAACTGTTAGTGGTGGGGGAGGGGCTTCCAGCATCAACTAGGGGAAAAAAAAAACATGAAAAGAGCAAAAGAATATTCTTTTGGCTAGCAGAGTTAAGGGGACTCACAGTAGGTCATAATGCCATGTCACAAACTATATAAACATGTAATTGATAGGGTATTGGGTTGAACATTCAGGAAGGTTTTGCCTCAGTAAAGGAGAATAATTTATCCAGGCAGCATGACAACAGACCTACTTAACATAAAAGTGAGACCAAAAGGTCCAAATTGTTTTCAAGTAACTTTGCAGCCCCCAAAATAACTCCATATTTCAGGGAAACAAAATTAACTAACATCTAACAAAGTAAAATTCACATTGGCAAGCATCCATTCAAAGATAGCCAGGAGGCAAAGGAGACAAAAAAAGATACACTAAAAAGAAAAATCCATCAACAGAAATCTGACATAGAGGTTAGAATTAACAAGACATTAAAATAGTTACATAACTGAGTTCTGGATAGTCAACAAGTTTAACAGATATGTGGAAGATATAAGACCCAAATCAGATTTCCAGAAATGAAAATAACAGTATATGAGATGAGAGAAATATACTGATGAGATGACATCTGAGGAGACAGTAAAAATACTTGACAGAAGAGCAACAGAAACTATCCAAAATAAAACAGAGAAAGAATTCTTGCAAAAGTTAAAAATAACTATTAGTGGTGGAACTTCCATAGTCTCTATATGGAAAACAGGAGTCACAAAGTAGAGTGAAACAGAATATTTGAAGAAATAAAGGCTGAAAATTAATGTGATAAAAACTACATTACAGATGCAAGGTTCTAGATAAGAGCTAACCACAAGAAGCATGAAGAAAAACTACACCAAAGTATATCATGATAAAAATGTCTAAAACAAGTCATGAAAAGAAAATCTTAAGAGCAATCAAACACATATGGTCAAAGGAATGAGGATAGGAATACAGCATATTTCTCATCAGAAATAATGTAAGCTAGAGGATAGTGGAAGAATGTCTTGAAAGCACTGAAAGTCAAAATTTACACTCAAAAAAAGCTTGCAAAACAAAACCCCAGAAAATATGCCCACAAAAAACTGAACACATGTGCACCAAAATGTGTTCAAGCAACATTATTCATAATCCAAAAATATAAACAACTATTTTCCTCCTATGATAATAAAAGGCCATGTATACTACTAACCCCCAAAGGCATACTATTCAAAAATTAATACAGAACTGATTTTTTACCATATGTATGGCCCTTGAAAACATGTTAAAGGAAAACAGACACAAAATAATACATATTGTATTAACCCATTTATATGAAATATTCAGGATAGGCGAGGCATCCTTCATTAACATAACTGATGTTATTGATAGAAACATTGTGTAGCTAGGAAATAGGAGCCTTACTTCCCTTTTGCTTTAGAATTTTAAGTTTCGAGGAGACCTGACAATATTATGGAGATTTGACTGAGTTGAGTGTTTCCAAGCCCGTGAACAAAGCTTAGATTGACCCGTCATTAGAATTCAGAGTTTTTTCCCAGAGGACTATAAAGGGGAGGGGAAAAGAAAAACAAGGAAGGGTTTTGTGATGTGAGAGGACTGACAAAATTTCACGCTGGAAAGAGAGGGAAAGCAAGAGGGGAAAATACACACACGCACACACATATAAAGGGATGTAGGGGAGAAACAAAGGATCATCTGTTTTTGGAAGAGGATGAGGGACTGGATGTGAAGGCTGAGGAGGGAAGGGGCGTGTGGGCTGGTGAAATCATGAACCTTAGCATGCCTAAGTTGACGGTATGTGCTAAAGAAGTGTGAAGTGTTTGGAGATTTGAACTTAGTGTTGGATCTTGTTTTATCTAGTTTGATTCAAATATTTTTGGAGAGGGTGTGACTGCAACTTGAGAAAATGGACCTGATGTTGGTTCCTGTATGGTGGGACTTTTCTACAGCCTAAAGTTGAGAGGGATGCTGAAAGAAAAGAAGAACATCATATCTTGGACCACACATTTGGAGGAAGCCAAAACAAATGCCAAAAGAGGAATGCCCCACTTTTGGAAGATGTGCTGGTGAACTCAGAATGACTGGACATGCGGTGAGGTGACCAGGGATTAATGGGACAGTTCTAGACATGTGTTGGGTAACTGGGTTTTCACGTTCATTTTGTAGCCCATGTAATGGGGTGACAGGGGTTTTCACATGCTTATTTTGTAGTACATATTTAGGTAATCACTTTCTTACCTGTTTGCTTAGTAACAAATAGTTTGATCACTGTAAGAGTTTGGTCTGGCTTTGGAATTACATTATCAAGGGCTGCAGGCAGTAAAGGAATCCTTAAGTTTTTTTTTTTTTCTTTTGTTTGGGAGCCTTGGGGTAGGCAAGCAGCAGGTATCTAAATGACAAAGGTTAACTTGGGTGGAAGCTTAAGGGTTAGTAATAATAAAGGTCTTTGTCTGCAGTAGCAGATTAAAAGGCAAAGGTTTTCCTCTGGTTTAGGAAAAACTGGCAACAGAATTTTTTTTTTTAAAGTTAAAAAGCCTAACCCTTCCCCCACAACATAAGTACTAAAAGTGGTTTTGTGGTTGCCAGAGGTTGAAAAAGGGGTTAGGGAGGAATGGGGGCAGATTGCTATGATGTAAAGTCTGAAATTAAGATTCAATCTTAATTCAAGTAATACTGACATCTTTCCCTCATCTTTTGGGAAAGTCTCTCATCCAGTTAGTTCCACTATCAACTGTATCAGATGCATTTTACCATATTTGTTGGAAGACAAATCTCTTAAAACAACAGAAAATTTTATATTAAAATGGACAGATCTGAATACTCATTTCTTTAAAAACAATACACAAAGAGCTGATAGACAAAAGAATGTTCAAAACAAAAGAACAAGAAAAAGTTAAAACTAAAAAACTGTCAGAACTAAAGCATAAAGGAAGGGTGAGGGAGAGAGGGTGCAAAAGAGAGAGGGATAAGCACAAGAGATTAAGATGATGGTTCACGGGTGACAAGATAGTGGGAGAGTATAACACAATGTAAAAAATATATACCTATGCAAACCATTTAAAAAGCAATTTAAAAAAAATAATGATCACTCCAAGATTGAAAGCCAAGTCCCCCCCCACCCCAAAAAAGAGAATGCTCAATTACCACTAACCCTCAGAAAAATGCAATTTACCTACTAGAATGGCTATGATAAAAATACAGAAAATAACGAGAGTTGGAGAGAATGTAGAGATATCAGAACCTTCATGCACTTCTGCTATGGTAAAGTTGCTAATACTTTGGGTTAAGTTAAATTATAACTTTATCATATAATATAGCAATTTTCCTTCTAAAAGGAAGAAATAGCTGATCCAGGAGAAAATTTAGGCTCATACGAAGATCTGTTCAGGAATGTACACTGGCTTAATAATAATAGCCAATATATGGAAACAATCCAAATTCCTACAAAATAGTTAATGTGGTATATTCATACACCACACTATTTAGGAATTAAAAAAACAAAGATACACATGAAAACATTATCTTAGGGGAACAAACTCAGAATAAATGAAATGTCTAGAAAAGGCAGTTTTATTAAAAACTGAAAGCAGATCAATGGTTGCCTGCGTGATCGGGAAGGTAGAAACATAACTAAATGTAAACCAACATGGGGAAACAAACAAAATGTAAAACTGGATTGTGGGGACTCTAACATTGCATACGTTTCTAAAAATTACAGCATCCTGCCCTTACAAAAATGAGTCTAAACACTGGATAGTAGTAAGCTAGTTCATCAAAGATGGAAGACACAAGATCAATATAAAAATCAATTTATATCTATACACTAGCAACCAATAAGAAACTGAGAATAAGAAACAATTTAATTTAGAAACTAACATTTTTCTATCAAAAAACTTCTATAGAAATATTTTTAGAACAAAAACTCAACCTAATTTGCTGTGGGTATAAGCTCAAAGGCTGTATAAACTTTACTGATCTAATAACTGAGTTAGATCAAAGGGACTACCAATGCTAGGAAGATTCCATGCTTTCCACGAGGAACGAGCCATTTCGATTACTACTTTCAGTTATACACACCTCAGTCTGGGGTCCAGGCAAGAAAAAAAAATTGAAAATGGCTGAGGTAGGAAAAGAGCTTTGGTCTAAGACATTTTAGTCCCAGTCCTATGTCTGCAACCATCCAGCTGTAAAACTTTGAATGTCTCACTTTACTGGTTTTTAAAGTGTATTCCACACAGCACAAAGAATTCTAGACATGAGGTTAAGGAAGCATTTCATAAAGAAGTGATGTTCTGACTGTTAATAGTTTGCTTAGAATGAGAAATGTGGAAGCAATCTGTACACTAACAAAAGCAATGTTGGAGTGGTAGTGTAACACTACCCAATGTGGAGATTTTAAATGGATTTACTCAATGTCTCTCTTAAAGATAGTATGTTCCATCTCTTACAAAATTATCATCATTATATAATATACTGATTTTATTAGAAAAAGGAATTCAGTGCCATCTGCTGGAAAATCAGTGTGTGATCCCTCTTATATACACACAGTAGCATTAGGTGGCAGAGAAAAATTCTGATCAGAAATGGGTTCAAAACAGAAAAGGGAAACAGAGCAGACAATGAGTATAGACAATTAGTTTATGGCAAGAAATTTTGTTCCAAGAGGATCAAAGAAGTGAAGAACTAGCCAAAAGGGAAAAGAGATTTAAGGGAGGATTTATTAATGATGTAAAGATGTCATAGGATGCTATGCTCAGGACACTATTCCAGCAGAGGGGAACAGGGAGAACTGTTAGAATTGCTTTTAAGAGTCAGAATCTATAGCCAAGTGGAAGTAGGCATTAACTAAGAGCATGGACAAATTACCTACAGCAGATAAAGTACATATGCCTAAATGGAGATAACTGGTAAAAAGGTGGGGGTATACCGATCTCTTCTGGTTATTTTCTCAATGAACTAGGATGCAAGGCCACTGAGAGTGAGGAATGAATAGGTAGTGGGGAGGCAGTAGAAGTTTGAAGAAGTTATTACTACCAACATACTGGGAGAAGAAAATAGGAAAGGACATCAGTTGGCACTAAATGCCTACTAGTTGAATTTCACATTCACTATCCACATGCACAATACAGAGTTGGAATTAACCAGGTTGAAATCCAGTATTTAATCCTAGTGCACAACAAAGAATGGGTCAAACAAATTAAGGATCCATGCAAAGGAGTCATTGTGTGATTACATGTAATTAAATGAGGAACAAGAAGGTACTCTGCTCACTTATATGACGGATATAGGGAAAATCAAACAAAAAAAAAAAAATGAAAACACACACACACACACACACAAAAAAAA